>OW285243.1:110436882-110520824 GCA_935421215.2 Melolontha melolontha
CTATTGTGTATAGACTGTTTAGTTCGAAGTCGAAATTACTTTTACTCATAGGTGCGTTAATTAATATATACACCATTGATTGGCATGCTGATAATTTTTGTGTTATAGGATAACATGAATTAGCGTGTATTATGGTGTCTGCATGTGTTGGTTTATGGTAGCGAACTCGTGATTATTGGTTTTGTGCGTTATGGTTAAGCCTAGAAAATTAATGCTTTTATTTACTTCTGTTTCTATTGTAAAAGTTATTTTGGGGTCAATAGCGTTGATATAATTATGTAAAGTTTCTAGTTGCCTATTTTAACCATTAAAACAAATTAATATGTCGTCAACATACCTAAGCCAATATACACAATTACTAAACAAAGGATGTGTACTTATTTTAATTTCTAAATTGTTCATGAAAATTTCGGCTAACAAGGGGCTTAGTGGGTTTCCCATCGATAGATCTTCTGTTTGTTTACAAAATTTATAAAGAACAAACATAATATTATCGTTATAATGAAGTTACAACAAGTATCTCCTTCGGCAATCAACGATTCAATATCAGAACTGTTATTCGTGAGGTACCGACCGCAATGTGTGAAAACGTAATGAGAAATTGAACCGATCGAATACACTAGTGTCAACACAACGTAGTGCATATTTTAATGACATTATCTTCAAGACGTAATTGTAAGACGATGCTCTCTCGAATAAAAAATATTTTGTGTCGCAGAACAATTTTTACTTTTTTATTTCATTTTAAAATCTTAAAGTATTAATTGGATCACCCCTTACATATTCCATAGTCGATGACCACACCTAATGTAGGGTTACCAAAAAAATTGAACTATAGACATAACATTAATAATAAACAATGCTGGTATTACAGATATACACATATACATACATGATATTTAATACTGTTTAGTGTTTATTAGAGGTAATATTAACAAACATAGATAACATTTGCTTTAATAGTTTCTACATAAAGCACTCACATAGGAAGTCATGACGACGTTACAGTAATATAAATCAAACCTGATATGCATCATGATCGATCTTCAGTGTGATATTATCGTCAAGCTGAACTGTGTATGTTGCATATAACATGTCGACGTATGATTGATGGAATGCTAATATAAATCAGTTATTGTAGACGGTTACATCAGTAAGTTGTGTTCAGTACTGAAGCCATGAATTCTACGTTTTATTCAAGCGATGATATCTTCGGATTACTAACATGTTTTATGTAAGAGTCTGAGTTATTTGTCGTGATTTTCGCTTTAGTGCGACACGGCCTAAAGCTCTCGCGTTCTTTTTTTTATATATACGTGGGATAATAAAGTTTCTCTATCTTTCGATCGAATCAAAACAATTTCGTTGTTGTGAAAACTGATTTTATTATCTAAATTGTACGCTGAAGAACATTAGTATAATGGATATTTTGGGAATGGTTATTTCTGATTCTAATGAGGTTGGCATACTTGTAAAGAAAATAAAAGTCATTTATTTTGTACTTTACATAGTAAATTAAAGACTTTAATTTGCATTTCTTAATTTAATTTTTACAAATTATTTTGGTAAATCTGTAAAATATGATCCGCTTTCCGCGTCGTCATTCTATAAAAATCGACGTCTCAAGTGTCTTTTGAATTTTGAAGCGGACGAGGTCTGAACTATAGTTTGGATGTTGTAATTCCTCTAAGCCGCATTCATTGATTTCTGCTTGAATAATTTAGTGCCTTATGCACCCCGCAGATGCCGTGCAGAAGCAAGATTTTTCTGAGCAAAGTTATTGGGTCTTGTTCGCGTATAGTCGTCTTCAAGTTCGAGTTCCTAGTTGTGTCTTTTGTAGACATTTCTCGATATTGTAGTCCCTTTTGGTATATAACTCCCCTCCGCGTCCAAGGAAACTGTGGCCGTCACTTTTCACTCAGAACATTGCGTTTATCCCTTCTTGGTCGGAGAGCCCTTATGAACACGTTGTATGGGCTCTTGTTTCGTGGTAGGATTCCAGTGGTGTACCTAAGTTTCATTACCAGTTACAAATCTATTTAAGAAGTCTTCATCTTGAGATAAAACAGTCAAAATCTCTTCACTAATTTATCGTCTACACAATTTTTGTTCAGGACTGACCAGCCTTGGAATCCATCATGTCGACACTTTCCTCATTCCCAAATCCTTGTGTAAAATTTAAAAGAAATTGTTTTTAATATTCCTATTTCTCTATCTGTTCAATCCTCCTGTTTTGAAGGATTTGAAACCTATTCACATCCTTCAAAACAGGATGATTAATAATTAATTAATTGTTGGTGATTCAATTAAGTTATTTAGGCTCGATTCATTTATTGTTGCCGTGCTTGTATTTGCTCTTGAATGTTCATCCGATAATTGAAATAATCGATCGCTTTGACTTTTGAATTTATAATATTCGTCTTCAAATTGTTCCATTTCATTTTTCTCTGATTCGATCTGATGAAGTTTTTCTATTTTAAATTTAACTTCATCAAACTCTTGCAATAAGGTTATAAAATTTTCTGTCAGAGAACGCAATTCAGAAATATCTACTGTTTCACTTAGCTTACTTCGATACGTATTAAATCATGTTAGTTTTGACTTTAAATTTGCTCGCTTTTGTTTGAGAGCAACGAAAGTTTCTTCAGCCATGATATTTTTTGTGCATATTGAGAGAGGTATTTTAGGACAGAGAAATAACTGAAAGTTTAATTGCAGAGTAATCTGTTACACCTGAATGAATCTTGTTGGGACACCACTGAGTTTTGGATTTCTGTTTCTAATTTTTGACATTCGGTGGCTTACAGGACCATATACTGAATATCCGACTCGAAGGACCATTCGTTTAAACCTCCTGTTTTGAAGGATGTGAATAGGTTTTACACGATGATTTTAATCTTATTTTATTAAAATGAATAACACTCGTTTTTAACTTTTTAAATAGAAATTTATTTTTAAGTTATTGATTATTATTTCTTGTTGTAAGCAAGAAATTAAAATGTGCTACATTAAAAAACTACATGCACGAAAACAAATTGTAGTTTTTATGTTTTCATAAATATACCTTAAATATTGAATATTTCTAATTTTTTTGCCAAAGACAACTTGAAGCCTTTTTGTCTAAAAGTATTCTGCTTTTTGAAATTATTTCTTCGCAAAAATATAAAATCTGGGAAAAGAAAATTTTCTAAAATATAGATTGACCATTTTTATTGGACGACCGTTAAAAGACGTAAAAATTGGAAATAAGTACCTGAAACAGATACATTTTGACGTCACAGTACTTTATAGAACTTCAATAGAAAATCTGCCAATCTGTCCATAAAGTAATTTTATTAACTTAGAATGAGAATAATTGCTACAGCAAAAGGTTTACTACAAATTTTTAGAAATGCAATTATTTACAAGTATTAGGCAATAAACTATACAATCAAATGTTTTTCATACAAAGGGATAGAAGTTGATGGAATTTTGGAACGTATTTAAACATTGACCGTCCATATACTAAGTTTATTACTTAAAATTCCCAAAGTTGTGAATAAATTAAAATACTGAAATGAACGAACGAATGTACTTATATAGAGGCTGATTCAAATTAAGTGCGCACTATTGCTATCCTGTTATTATTGATTCTAGAAAGTAGGTTAAATTAGCAAAGTATTAGTGTTTTAACATTGATTAGCATGCAGTTCATGAAAAAAAATTGATAACGCATTTTCGAGAAATTTTGAAATTTATAATTTTGTATATTTTTTAAAATTCTGAATGCTAATATTCTTTGTAATATAAAAGTTTCAATACACTATTGTCCTAAAACGAATAATAAAGTAGTTATAGCAGTTTCTATTTCCTTCTAAATGTTGTCATTGCTCCGTTAACTTTTGACAAAACAGATTCATATTTTGTGTTTAATGTTTATTTTAACATATTACAGATTACAAATTAAAAAGAAGAAAGTACATGTATAATTTATAAATACTTCTCAAAGGTGTCACCTTCCTGCTCAATCCTCCTGCTCAATTTTCGTGCCCGCTTCAGTACACTCTGGGTGGCTCTTAAGATTGTCCTTCTATCTAATTGGCGAAAAACTTCTCTGACCTTGTCTTGCAATTCGCTCACGTTGTCGTATCGCGTTTTGTACACCTCATTTTTTAAGTATCCCCAAAGAAAAAAGTCTAAAGGTGAGAGGTCAAGGGAGCGTGCTGGCCATTGAATTGGACCATTTGTACCAATTCACTTTTCGGCAAAGATGGTGTCGAGGTAGGTTTGCACTAGGTGATAGTTGTGTGCAGGATCACTGTCCAGCTGAAAGTATAAATTTTGGCGCATCAGGTAATTGGAGTTATCAAGGAAATCCTCTAGAACGTTACGAATAAATTCCATATATCTGTTTCCTGTCAACCATTGTAGAATAGTGGATCAACGACTACCGAACCAATTAATCCGCACCAAACATTAAAACTAAATCGAACTTGTGCAGCATGTGGACGAACTATTAATAAATTTTCTTGAGACCAGTAGTGACTATTTCTCTTATTAAGGATGCCTCTATTTGGAAAATTTGTTTTGTCACTCCATAAAATACACTGTGCTCCATTCAAATTTTCATCACAAAAACTAACAAACCATTGACAGAAAGCTAATCTCCTGACGGAATCTCCTGTCTGTAATGTTTGAGAGATTCTGAACTTAAAGGGGATATACTTATGCTTTTTCAAAATTCTTTAAACTGATGAATAACTTAATGCCAATTCCTTAGTAGCATCCCTAATGGAAAATTCGCGATGGGCTTCAAAATATGCTAACACTGTAACTTCTATTTCTTCGTTGACGACGATATTTTTCTTTGTTCTTTTCTTTCTAAATAAGCAATCATGCAGTCTAAACTGATTGTAAAGTTTTCGAAAGTAACGTCGATCTGGCTGCTGTCGTAAAGAATATTGTTCAGCATAATATTCGCTAGTCCTTATTGAATTTTTACGACATAAAATGTATGCTTCCAACATATCGCATTTCTCCAAATGAGTAAAACCAAAATATTTAGAAAAATAAATAGAGAACTAATGGACACAACACAAAATAAAATAAAAACTATTTTTAATAACTAAACGTGCGAAAGATTTATATTCAGTACGTTATTGACATTTACAAAGGGCATACTATTTGTTCTGTTTAAAGTGAAAGAAGCCTACTACTGATTTTACAGAATGAAAGAGTATCTTTGACATCAACTAAATTCCACCGTAAATACTTTATTATTCGTTTTAGGACAATAGTGTTTTGAAACTTTTATATTAGCATTCAGAATTTTTAAAAATATACAGGCTGTTCCATTTAAAAAAATTATAAATTTCAAAATTTCTAGAAAATGCGTTATTTAATTTTTTTTATGAACTGCATGCTAATCAATGTTAAAAACACTAATACTTTGCTAATAATTTACCCTACTTTCTAGAATCAATAATAACAGAGATAGCAGTAGTGCGCACTTAATTTGAATCAGCCTGTATAGATGGAAATAAATTTTAACATAGAATAGAATACTAAGAATATGCTTAACCGATAATTTATGTAACAGAATAATTTGAAACATACATGAGTGGATAAAAATCCACCAGCTTTGTATAATAAAAAATATTTTTAGGTTCTTTTTGTGAATACATCCTTCTCCAACAGGAGCGTCCTGAGGAATCTGTAGAAAGATGAAATACGTATCTACATCTCTGGAGAACGATACATTCACAAAAATATTAATATTGAACTTGTATTGTGTTCTTCACACCAGATCTTTAATAATATTTTATATTATTAAAAATACTTTTGTATTATACAAAACTGGTGAGGTTTCACTATCTAATGTATGTTTCAAATTATTCTGTTACATTACGCATGCGATTGTCCCATAAGGAGTCGTGAAGGCACGGTTAATGCAGTTTCTAGAGATACGGCAGTGCCATCTTTGAAAACACTACGTTAGTTCTGCATTTGTTATACAGACAAAGCAAGTGCTTCGGTCGTTTGCTAATATGCAGCGCTCAATGTACTTCTACGCTAGGTCTTAATAATTTCTGTGTGATAGCGAAGTCGTTCTTTTTGTGAATGTATCTTTCTCCAGCAGGGACGTACTGAGGAATCTGTAGAAAGATGAAATACGTATCTGCGTTTCCGAAGAACGATACATTCACAAAAATATTAATATTGAACTCGTATTGTGTTCTTCACACCAGAGTTTTAATAATATTTTATATTATTAAAATACATACTGTTGTACTATAATTTATGCTTGAACAAATGTTAAGCGATTCGAATCAGACCTGGGAGTGATCACAAAATGTCACAGAAACTAGACGTAAGAAAATTGTTACTAAAGCATATTGCTTTCATACTTAGCTATGTATAAAATATAAAAAACTCAACTTGTACCTGTTTTAAATGTTTACTTAACCACAGTCTTCAAAGAAAGACTTTTCTGGTTTTGGTATTTGATTTTTAATTTTTACTTTGCGCTCTTAAAATTACATAACTTACATATTATGACATATATAAGTTGTACGTTGAAAGTACATTTCATTATTTTATCATCAACGACTGAAGTGAAAGTTTTTTAAATTTTTTTTTCTCAACAGATAAATGACTATGAGCTTAATATAATAAATAACATGTCTTTCCAAAACAAATATCAACCTCTACTATTGAAATCGATAAGAAAATTGTTCACGTTATCCGTTCTCTTAAGTTTAAACCGTCAACCTTAACCTTAAATTACTATAATATTTATATAACTTTTTTTATATGTACAAGCTGAAACTTATTCAATAATTTCGAATAATCAAAAGTAAATATTATAAATATACAACTAGTCCAAAATAAATGCTCAAATCAATAGCTATAATTTCGAATTACTTTAAACAAGGAGTAAACGTTTTAGAAATGAATCGATTTTACAATTAATTAACAACTTATCACTCTGTTGGTTCATTTCCGTAATCAAGATTAAATTAACCGTACATAAACATTAATCCGCAGCTAAGTCCTAGTGTTTTTGAAATCGTCGAGGTGTTAATAAGCCCGCGATTAATGTCCCTTCTGAGCGGAGTTATCGGCGACGTTTTGTATTTCAGTATTTATCATCTGAGAATGAAATTAATTAGGTCAATTTTATAGAACGCCCATGTCGACATTAAAATGTAAATATCAAATTGAATATTGATTAAATTATAATTTTCTCGGAGAATGTATTTGAACTGTAGTGGCTTATAAATTAATTTAACTTAATTTAAACTATTTTTATACTCAATTTTACTCTATTATTTTTAATGATGAAGTTTGCCAAACATTTTTCTGTTAACAGATCACTATTTTTAGTTTCTTTAATTAACTGACGTGGCCTTTACTTAATGAAAATCTATTGTAAAATTAAATATGAAATACATGTATGATTTTCACAAATATTTTATTACACTCGTGGTTTCAACAGTTGTTTCACAAACACTATGGTTTCTTCAGTCTAATAGGTAAATGGCTGGCGAGAGCATTATTGCTGGGCTCGTTTTGGGAACGCACATAATCCTGTAAAAGTTTAGATTTAACTTGCACTGAATCCAGTGTCTTTAACAGTGCTTGACATTGGAGTAAATCGCCACGATTTTATTAAAAATTTGTTGTGAAGAACACAATACAAATTCATTACTAATATTTTCGTGAATGTATCTGAACATACCCTCTCCAGAGACGCAGGTATGTATTTCATTTTTCTACAGATTTGTCAGTACGCCTTTGCTCAAGAAGGATATATTCAGACACATTCACAAAAGAACAATTTCGTTATTTCACAAAAATTATTAAGCCCGATCGTAGAAGTAGATTCAGCGCTGCATATTAGCAAATAACCCAAATAACCTACGCCCTGTCCACATAATATCTGCCGAGCTAGCAAAGTGTTTCCCATCAGATGGCACTGCCGTATTTCTGGAAAATATATCATGTATGTTTCAAATTATTCTGTTACATTACGCTGGCGGTTATCCCGTAAGGAGTCGTGAAGACACTATAGATACAGTTTCCAGAGATACGGCAGTGCCATCTTCCTTTTTTCTTTCAAAAATTACATGTTTAATTATTTTTTAAATATCAATCTCATTAATATTTTTGCCTTTCAAATTTAACAACTGTCTGTCATAATTTTTTTTAAATAACATCTTCCTGACATTTGCATATAACCTATACAAGTTTTTATATACGACAATTCATTCAAGATTAAATCAAAGTTATTTTCCTTTTTAACAATATGCTAGCGTAAATAGAGTATATGATTAGCAAACATCAACTTGTAATAAAAAAATACTACCAAATCAAATATTTGAGAAATTTTTACGCTACTTATATCGAAGCGGGCGGGAAGATTTTACTTGTGCTGTTTAAAACAAAATTTCATTTTACTATAAAAACACTCGAGTATTCGAATGTAATGTTGTGTCAAAATTTCAAGTCAATCGACAGACTAATTTGCGAGTTTTGCGAGCACAAATACACGCAGGCTAAATTTTTATATATAGAGAGAAATCAAGTATAATATTACAGGCTATCAACATTAACAATAAATCACACCTAAATTGAGTTCGCAAAGGCTCGTGTTTTCTATTTTGTTGTTACACAGAAATTACGTGAAGTGAAGAGTCAAATTTGGTCCAGCACATTAACGCTTTATCGCATACTTTACACAATACTTTCGCTCCATTGTAGAATAAATCACTAAATTCAGCACTAAACTTTTTCACTTGATGCGCAATTAAAGGTTTCTTTGGATTCGTACGTACGACTTTATTATTAAACTGAAACGTTTTAACTAACACTGTAGAGAGGCTAACATACGTAGGCTTCGATAACTCAATATCAACTACGACCGTCGGATGTACGTTGCTGATCCTCTTCCACTACAGTTCATCGAGCGTCCACTGACCGCATTTTAGCGTTATCGCACCGTTGTGTGAAAACTGTTCAGATATTAAAGCAGAGTTACGCCCACCCGGTAAATGTAGCGCCTATGGAATGTAGCGCTTGCTGACCGCTTTATTCGTAAATAATGATATTTGATTTGAACCGTCTATTTGGCGCTTACGATACACGACTAACAGTTTTGATAATTAAAATATATGTAATGCATCAAAGTAACCATACAATAACTATACTTTAAACCAAGCTTGAGGCATGTCTATTTTCAAATCTAAAGAGGTATGTGCATTAGGGTGGAGCGATTTTTTTTTAATTAGCAATAGCTTTGGAATACCTGTAAAAAGTTGCTCTATTATCTCACAAATATACACAGAAAATTTCATTTCGCACATGATATATTTAGAGGTGCCCCCGACATTATTAAGTTTGGCAAAATTTATGAATTTAGTCGAAAAATCAAAAATATTTAATGAACGCTAAATTACACACTGAGTGTTGCGCAGTTAGTATAAGATAGAAAAATATAATCCGAAGCGAGCGTATTAAGACGCGTGGGTGTTGAAGCACGTGGAGACGATTTCGCAACTCTCCTAAAACGTTATTCGACCGCTATAGTCAACTCGCGTGAGTACTATTTCACTTGTGATACCCTTTGAATTTTACGTCTGAGATCAAGAAATAAGACTCATGTAAGCAGTATTTTCATATTTAGGTTTCAGATATTATTGTAATACTTTAGCACATATTATATATCTTTATTACAGTAGAATGTCTCCAGTCAAAACAACGACAAGTGATGACCTGTGCTGTGTTCGGATTACCAGAGAAGTTACCAGTATCTCAATTACCAACTTATAATGACGTTATGAAAATTTACCTATTCATTAAAAATTAATTAAAGTCCAATAAAACAGTAAAAGAGCCAACCGTTCATGACATATTCGAAATATTGGCTTAGGAAGTTTTAGAAATTTGGCAAAAAGCTTTGCTGCCAACTGTTAGTGTTAAGAGAATTCTACAACTTATTCGTTCCTACCATGACAAATATAGAATCTTAATGAAACCTTATAAAGGTCGTCAAACAAACAAAAATTACGAAGAAAAGATTAATAGATTTATAACTGAGTCCCATAAAAGATGTTGGCATTTTTTCACCAAAGGATCCAAGTGGTGTTATTGATCGTTCAAAGTTGCGCCGTGAAAGAACTAAAGTCAGAACAGCTTTACAGGATGCGGATCGCAAGAAAACCCTACGCTGTATGTATTTTGATGGGAAAAAGGATAAAACGTTGATTAGTATTGTAAAAAAAATAAATTTTACAGAAAAAGGATACTAGAAGACCATTATGTGATTTTATCAGAGCCAGGAAGCGACTATTTCGGGCATGTCACATGTTAGTTGGAAACTGCTAAATGTATTAAAGATACTATATTAACTCACTTGAAATCCAAATCGGTGAAACTCAGTGAAATAGTTGTTGGTTGCGATGGAACAGTAGTAAACACAGGTTTTAAAGCTGGTATTATTCGTTTGATGGAAGGAGAACTGAATAAACCATTACAGTGGTTTATCTGCCAGTTGCATTCCAATGAATTACCACTGCGACATCTGTTGTTACATTTGGACGGAAAAACTACAGGGCCTAAATGCTTTTCAGGTGCCATTGGATATCAGTTACAAAAATGTGAAACAATGCCAATAGTCGAATTCAACGCCATTCCTACAATATTACCTCAAATTTCCAGGGGTTATTTGAGTACCGACCAAAAATATCTGTACGATATTATGATCGCTATCAGCACTGGCGTTTTTTTCTTCAGATTTAGCTAACATTAAACCTGGATCTCTCAACCACTCTAGATGGCTTACAACAGCAAATCGAATTCTAAGATTATATGCTACTAAACCGGACCCCGAAGAAAAATTGGCGATATTAGCCACGTACGTGATGAGAGTTTATGGTCCGATGTGGTTTAAAATAAAATGTAATCCCTCGTGTATAAACGGAGCTAAGCACCAGTGGCAAACAATTAGTCTGAGTCGCTATTTGAACGCCGATATGAAGAAGGTCATTGACAAGGTAATCCAACGAAATGGATTTTTTGGTCACCCAGAAAATGTTCTTATTTCTATGCTTGGAGATGAAAGGGAAATCATACGAGATCTAGCATATCGACGAATTTTAAAAGCAAGAAGTGAGAAAGCTCCAGGACTTCGAACGTTTAAACTGCCTTCATTTAATTTCGATGCTGAAGATTATACCGACATTATAACGTGGCGAGACTGTGAGATAACTGAGCCACCTCTGACATTAAATTTATCTAATGACGACTTGAAAGCCATTGTCAAAGACGGTCTCGGCACATGTCAAAAAATTAAAGATTTTCCATGCCATACTCAAGCTGTTGAGCGCTGCATCAAAGTGGTGACAGAAGCTTCAAGTGCAGTTTGTGGAAAAAATAAACGAGACGGTTTCATCAGGGCAAGGCTACTATCACGTCAAGAAATGCCTACTTTTGATACAAAAAAGCAATTTAATATATAATTATTGTATTTCTGAATAATTATCTAGTTTACCATTACTTCTTGTATCTCGCTTCTTTAAATCAGTATAAAAAATATAAGATATTGACCTAACAAATAAAATCTATAGTTTGATCACAATATGAAAAATAGGTAATTTTTTTAAAATTTTCAGTTGTGTTGGGGCACCTCAAAACATCATTACAAATAGGTAATATTTCGTACGTTTAATTTAGTCATTGAAATGCAACTTTATATCGCTATACCATTTTAAAAAACAAAAATTTTTTTTATTCATACATTATCGCTCCACCCTAATGTGCATGTCCATTATTTAATAAGTAATTTTTTCTTAAGTTAATAACTTTCGAAATAATTTCGGAAGCATTGCTATAAGGACAATCATTAATAAAATTCCACACATACATTTTTCACAATAAAATATTGATTATTTTCCTGTCAATTAAATTGTAAAATATACACTCCGTCCGATTTCGGAAGAACAATGGCCTAATAAAAGATGCTTCGAAATAGAGACCGACCTTTTCGAGGAACTGATACCTATCCAATAAATTGCACTGAGAAGAAATATTAGACAGTAGTACGTTTGGTCCGTCCCATCAGTTGCCTTTTCGATCTCGAAGCCATGACCTCGTCCATGTTGCCATTCATACGGAATGTTTCTTTATGTCGGGACATTAGTCTATATTTAGGAAATGGAAAACAGTCGTATATTATAGACGTAGAGTTTTTCCCGTCCTTTATTTTTCTCTTTTCTTACGTTTCTTTTTCGTTTATCCTTTCGTAAAGATCGAAATAACTCACGGTTGAATATTTTGATAAGGAATTCGAGGATAGTGATTGTGTCTGTTTTAGTATTTATAGCTACTTTACGCACTTAAAGTTTGTTTTAGCTAATATTTAGGAATAATTAGATTTATTTAAAGCTATGTATTTTCTATTTTTATTGTATAGTGTGTCCAGAAATATACCGTTGACTCTTAAGTAAAATTTAAATCTATTGCATCATAATTAACGTGCTCTAACCCTAACAGAAAGAGAGACATTAGCGTACCAGGGTCGGTTTTAGTTTAAATTTGTATGTATTAAAAAGTAATTTTACCCAAATATTAGCATACAAGATATTATAGTTTTTCTATCACCGATAGCGGTTACGTATGTAAACATACGGTGCGTGTACCGTACCTTCAATAAAGGTACAGGTAGCGGCCAATAAATATCGATCAGCATTTTTTTTATTGTGAACATTTCTTTTTAATGAACTGCATAAATACAGGAAACTTTTTTATCTTATATAATGAAACAGATATGCATTACTAGAGCAGACCAATTTCCGTGAGCGCCATGTGCGCCGATGTGAGGATGTTTGTATTGCATCAGAACTAATAAAAAGCATTCAGTATGTGTTTGGTACTGGCTTAGACTGCATGTAAGTGTAAGCATATGTAATAAAATGTCGCCGACACATAAGTCGAGAAAACGACCGTTGTCAGACGAAGTGAATAAGTTTATTATGGATTTCCCGGACTTAATATACGATGGCTCAAAAATTAAAGGTTTAGTGTGCAATACATATCTAATGTGTTGGTCAAAAACACATTGTAAAGAACACGTAAGCAGTTCGAAGCACAATAATAACAAAATTAATCAACAACAGTTTATACATGAACTATGTGTAACTATTATTGTGTATACACTGCCGTTTACCTTGTTAAGTAATGATTCTTTTATTTCGTTTTGGAATAAATACGCGAATCAAACATTACCGAGCACGACAACGTCACGAAGGAATTTACCATCGGTGCGTAAACAGGTTGAAAATAAAATCAAAGCCGAACTGAAAAATAAAAAACTGTGGTTATGTGTGGACGAAACAACTGACAGCAAAAAGCAATCTGTAGTTAATGTGATGGCGCGTAATATGGAACCACATCAACCAACGTCTTCAATTTTATTAGCATCCAGACGACTAGAACAATGTAATGCCGAAAAAATTTCAGAGGTGATATTAGATACTTTGGAAAAATTTAAACTTTCGAAAGACCAAGTATTAATGTTTATGACCGATGGTGTCGCAACCATGTGTTCTGTAAGCCGGTCTCTTAGAACATATTGTCCTAACTTGTTACGTATTACTTGTAAACTCCATGCTCTACACCTTGTGGCAGAACAGGTTCGTAGATGTTATCCAGATGCAGATGCTTTAATATCGAGTACAAAGGCAGTATTCCTGAAATCTCCAAAACGTATTCGGAAATTTCACGAATTGTGTCCCCATACCCCTGAGCCACCACAGCCGATTCTGACACGTTGGGGTACATGGTTACGTGCGGGATTTTACTATCATGAACATTTTGAAAAAATTAAGGCCGTGGTTTTATCATTCGATCCGAAAGATAGTGCAGCTGTCAATACAAGCCAGAAGAAATTTCAAGATGCCCAGATTAAAATGGATTTACAAAGTATTTGTGAGAATTACTTTTGACTAGAAGAAGCAATAACAAAATTAGAAAATTCGTCGCTGTCGTTAGAGGAATCACTGCAAATCGTTGAAGATGTTCACGCACAACTGTGTGCTGTAGAAGACGCAAAAAGTGAAAGTGTTCTAAGTAAATTTGAAAGTGTTTTAGACAGAAATGCATATTTTGACACCTTAACACGTATTTGTGAGGGCACGTCTACAGATGCGTTAAGGTGCTTAAAAAAGTATTTTGATTATGCGAATATAACATCACTAGATGTAAAACGCTCGTTTTCCGAATATAAACATATTTTTTCCTCACGGCGGACATGTTTTTCAGAAATAACTTTAGAGACGCACCTGATGTTGAAAATATACAATCGAGTTTCTCCAGTTTGTCAATCCTTGAAAGACGCTTAAAACCTTAAGTGTTTTTTTAAATCCTCTGTCGTGCACACAATCACTGATTTCATACATTTTCCATTTTATTTGTAGGTACATACAACGCTGCTATAATATGTACTATTCTTATTTTTCGTGTGTTTATGCATATTACTTTAATAGCAGAAAACCAAATGTATATTTAATTATTTCTGATAGAATAAATGTCTGTACTTCTATACTTATATGGGTAACAAGCACATGTTGCGTCCCTATTCTATCGCATATTCTAATATATTACGAATTACAATCCCATACCGGCGCTCATGGCGCGCACGGAAATTGGTCTGCTCTATGCATTACACCAATCTATATCGTGCTTAACGTATTCATGTACTCAAATTTCTTTGGTATGCAAATATATAAATTACACAACTACAAAGATATTAAACAAAAGTAATTAATAGAGACCAGACACATCGGGCTGAAATGACGTCATTACGACGGATGGTTGCCCGCACACAAAAAATAGATGTGCAGTTAACCGAATGAATAGTGCTATTCAATAACTGCGTGATGTACTTACAGATGTTGTAGACTATTTATATCGTCCGTCGTAATGACGTCCATTTCAGCCCGATGTGTCCGGTCTCCGGTAATTAAACATGTATTTATTATTCACATTAATAATATATTTCTGAAATTTTACAAAAACAAATTACATTTTCTGCCTATAAGAATATTCACTTAGTAATAGCCTCTAATACTTTGTATTACGGTCTATTTATTTAATACACGGCAGATCTAAAAAATCGGGTTAAGGTGGCGTTATCAGGTTTCTAATCACTGTGTAAACAGACAGCAATTAAATCATTATCCAAACCCTTAGGGCTTTCTTGCAATTTGAAAAATACTATACGACGTACGTATAACAGACATATATCCTTGTATATAACTGTGGAGGCACCACATGCCCCATGTAACATACGCAACATCATTATTTTAACTCGAAATTTATATATCATTTATCACTCTATTTTGTTGTATGTATTAAAGTTGTAACTAAATAGCATGATAAATGACTTTATTGCCAGCCTTCTAGAATATTTTCCTGAACTCATTTTATGTCGATAATATATAATAAATCTTTGTTCACGGTTTAAGGTTCACAGCTGGATACAGATACTTAAATTAAACTATCGTTGACTTTTAACGGAAGCTAGTATATTATATGTGTTTAGTGTACATTAAACTGAAAAGTACAGCTTTATATTTAATGTTCATGAAACAATAATAACTTTACTTATGCATTAAGTTATACTTTAAACTACAATGTTAGTTAACCTGTTTATGCGTTCCAAAACTAAATACCGTGATATCATAAAGTTTCTAGGACGAAGATGGCTTTGTAATATAAATTGTATGTCTGAACTTAAGCTAGGAACTATAACTCTGTTTTGTAAATTATTTTGACAGTGACATTATCTGTCATCCATTAATGTGTTAGAATTGCTGAAAGCAAGTTTGAACGTCGAGTTTGAAACATAGCACATTCGAGTAAATTCAAATATGGTTTACAATATAGTGCAAAAAGCGTACATGATTGAAGCCTATTTTCGGAGTGGAGTGCGAATTGATGGAATTTGGGTGTACAGTCAACGTGCATGTTTGGATGATTTTAGAGAGCACTTTCCAGAGTTAGCTGTAATTCCCAAAGATTTTTATAATTGCCTTTCCAATTGTGTTGGTGTGTTTCGTGAGACTGGTTCTGTGGGTCATAAATCACGTACTGGTAGACCAACTGTTCGCTCGGAACAAGTTATAAATGATGTTCGTCAACGTATGGTAAATGAACCCACAAAACATTTGAAACGTCTTTCTCAAGAGATTGGACTTTCTGATGGAACATGTCAGAAAATTGTAAAGAAAAACTTACACATGCATCCGTATAAGATGCAATCACATCAGGCTATTTTGCCGGTAGACTACCCTAGACGTCGTGCGTACTGCCAGTGGTTTGCAAATAACTTAATAGAAGATGATGACCTGCTAAATTTGTCATTTTTCTCTGATGAAGCATGGTTTCATCTTTCGGGGTATGTCAATTTCCAAAATACTCGAATGTGGAGTAGTGAAAATCCTCATATTTTTATTGAATCGTTTCTCCATAATGCGAAACTTGGTGTTTGGCTAGCAGTTTCTGGCCGCAGAGTTGTTGGCCCTATTTTTTTTAATTTCACAATTAATGCTGAGAGGTATAGAAACATTCTGAATGAATTTATTGAACAGTTGCATGATGATGAATTGCAATATGGATACTTTCAACAAGATGGTGCAACGGCACACACAACACGAGAAAATATTGCTTTTCTTCGTGAGTTTTTTGACGATCGGATCATAAGTTTACATACGGAAGTTGAGTTTCCACCACGATCACCTTGTTTGACAATTATGGACCTTTTCGTGTTTCCTCACCTAAAGAATAGAATATTTAAAACTCCTGTTGCTAATTTGCAAGATATGCAACAAAGAATTATTGACGAATGTGCATTAATAACGCCCGCAATGCTGCAAAATTCCTTTAACAGCATGAAAAGGCGTGTCACATTGGGAATTGAAAATAACGGACAACAATTTCAACATTTGCTTTAATTTTGCCTTTTTTTATTAATAAAATCTTGAATACAAGCTGAGCTTGTTGTTTTATTGTATCTTTATTAAATCAAATGACATATTTATTGATGTCACGATGACACTATCAAAATAATTTTCAAAAATTAAGGTTAAGTTACCAGTATGATAATATGGATAAAGATCAGGCATATATTTTCTATTTCAATGCAATCTTGGACCCAGAAACTTTATGATATCGCGGTACTTTATTATTTTATTATCGCAATAAATTAAATACTCGTATTAAGATTTAAATTGCTGTAATTAAAAATCTAGCAAAAGAATTAATTTGGTTGATTAAGTACTTCACTAATATTCTGCGAATAACAAGCACGGGCATGGATGCATTATCCTTCAGATAAGTTTAGCACAGAATACAGTGCCCATTAGACAATATCAAATTGTATACCGTGTGCCCAACGTCGTGCGATCGATGGATATATAAGTAATGACTGGCCAACTGCAAGTATATTGGCCTTGCTTGAACACAATGACCGACTGATAGGAATATTCAATATGTTAGAGAGAGATTATTTTATTCGTTCTTAGATCGTATGTAGAATGTGTTGGATAAAGAAAGGGAACGCCCGTACAGTTAGACAGTACAACCCGATTGAATATAGTCTCAACCCTAACCACATAAACTCGCTATTCGGCTTCGTCTTACTACATTGTGGTAGATCAATCACTCCCCGGCGTTCGTACGGTATACAGGGTGAGTTTTTCCGATGTTTAGCATGGGTACCCCGGAAACTAGCGGAGATAGAGAGACGATTAAATGGGGAAAGAAATGCAGTTTTACAAGCTCAATTTAATGAGCTATTTTTTTTTGGAAAAAGAAATACATGGCTAACTAGATATATCGCAAAAATGATTTTTTTGTTATTTCGTCCGACGCCTATCTCTGTTATTATCGACTTTAGAAAAAATGTGTAAAGGAGAAAGTTATAAGTAATTATATCCTTAATAACACTGTATAACCGAATTTTTCATTTAAGCTATAATTTTTGAGTTATGACTAGGGACCGGACACGAGAGGACGATGACTTATCGCCCGCGGGCGTATGAAAATTTTTAATTTTACATATTTATTGTAATTGTAAAACGAACGGGTGGTGATTTATAAAATACGAAATACATTTTTATTTGTTCATTCTGTAGTTCAAGTTGAGTAAAATAGTATTAACCCATTTAGGACCACTATTAGACAAATCAAGGAAAACGCAAATTCATTAAGGAATAAACTTTTATTTAGGTATTTATAAACATCCTTTAAAGTAAAAAAGAAAGACAAACCATTGATTCTTATATTTTTTTGCGTTGCGTTAACGCAACAATGGGATTATATGCACAAAAAAATATTACAATTATTAATTATGGTAGTCTTTGAAGCAGTGTGAATGTAATGGAACTCCACATTTATTATACACATAAATACGGTTGTACTTTTGCATACTCTACAACGCCTCCTCCAATTTTCACGATTTCTTTCAATTAGGTGACCCACATTATCTAAACGTGCACT
The DNA here is from genome assembly GCA_935421215.2 of Melolontha melolontha. Lineage (NCBI taxonomy): Eukaryota > Metazoa > Arthropoda > Insecta > Coleoptera > Scarabaeidae > Melolontha > Melolontha melolontha. Next base: position 110,455,420 of record OW285243.1, read on the forward strand.
GGATGATAAAGACGCACTGGAACCACGTCCTCGAACAGATTGTGTTTTATATTTGTTACCACTAATGAGGCTTCGTACAAGTTCAGACCTGAAATCCACCTGCGAAATGGGTTTCTCTGTGTATACAAGTCTGTGCAGTTTCCAAGCATTCACCACAATAGAATCTAACATATTTCTTAATAACGGCCACCACCATTTTTTCGACGAATATTGTAGATCAACGCCTCCCATATATTTGTTATATTTGGCAATCATATTTGGTTGTGGTATAGGACTGTTTTTTTTTTCTCTACGATTGTACCGCTTCACAAACACATTAGGCAGTGCAGACTCATAATTGGTTGCTACTGTAACCACAGAATTGCCATTCCAACAGACCACGCTTATTTCATTTACGTGATCGTAACGAGAATCCATTGTATCACGAGGTTTTTTTCCTATAGACTTACAAGTCTCTAAAGGGCATTTCAGCATTCTGTTCTCATGTACAGTTCCAGTAGCAAAGTATCCTTGACGTTTCAGATGAACTAATGACTTTTGTTTGACATTAATGAAAACAACTGAGAACAAATAAAACACTGCTATTTTGTAGTATATTTTATGCTATTAAATTTACTCTTTGTTTCAATAAAATCGGATAATAAATAAGTGAATTATGATTGTTGGCGCTTTTCACGGGACAGTATGTATATACATATACTTATTATATATTTATATACTTACTATACCTTCTATATTTTTTAATATTCGGTTTAAATATTCAAATACCTAAGCTAGATCTTATTTATTTAAAAATCCACTTTAAAGAATTTAATACCACGCTTTTCTAATTGAATAAGGTATTTAAAAATATTTCATTTAAAATAAAATTTTGTCAATCAATTAGCATTGATAAAGAATCTAAGTATTTGTGAACGATTTCAATTAAAATTCCAGGAATCGTTTACATATTAAGAAATTGTACAAATGGACACATTGAAATATATTTTTCATACAAAAGCTTTTTATAATGTGAATTAAAAAGAGAAAAATAATATTCTATTTGAGAAAAATAATGTCAAATACGAAAAAAAAAATTATTACTTCAAAATGCATTTTAAGAGAGAAAATATTACAAGAAGAATTCGGAGCAAGAAAACACTTAAAAAAAAACTGTCTCTGACCTACTTTATAAAATCCATTAGCGCAAACATTTCTTGGAATTTTTGCGAATGCATCTAGTGCTAAGTCATTGACCCGATATAAGTACATGCGTACGCGATAGTTTATTGGCGGTCGCCGTCCACGTTCTGTTGCTATGCCACTCCCACTCCGACAATTTGACATGATAAGAGATGCATAGTCCACGTTGCTTGATCGTATAGATCCCATGGCAACCGTTAATTCGCATTCAATGACCAATTTAATAGAAGTAATTTAAATATTAAATTATTTTGGCAGTGATTTCTTATTTGCAATTTTATAATTTCAATGTTTTAAACTACCCATTTTAATATTTAGTAATCGAATGTATGAATATGTATTTTAGGCGTGTAGTCAAATGCATTATAAACTACACATTTATAATAAGCTATTTCTGTGTTCTCTCATATCTACCTATGTTAGCATGCAACACTTGACGTTTAGTTAATTGATCATGGTATCGATTTCCTCAGTAATTCTCTAAGATTTTAAGGAATCTTTCCAAAAAGTTCTTAAAACTCGCGTATTTTAAAATAAAAGATAAGAATCAAGGAATTTCTTATTTCGTTTCTATAAACAATAATTTTTTCTTGAATGTTTAAAATTTAAATGATTCGTAAATTTCAGACAGAAACAGTAATCCCAAAACAAACAAACTATAATGTTACATGGGTATGAGTGGCAATATTTACCAGTAGTATTGTGTTATAAATTATAACAGAGTACTGAAACAGAAATAAAAAAAACACCGTAACCGCAATATATAACAAATAAATACTATATACGTATTTCGGCAACTAAGTTGCCATCTTCAGTAGAATAACCTTAAAAACTGAAAAAAAGTGTTAAGCGTAGCGTTTTTGGCTATTTCGGACTACGTTGCCATCTTCAGTAGAATAACCTTAAAACTGAAAAAAGTGTTAAACGTAGCGTTTTTGGCTAAGGAAAACCTTAGAAAATATGCTCTTCACCAAATCGCCAGTGGGATAACAAAGTGTTATCCCACTGGCGATAACCACAATATATAACAATAAATACTATATACGTATTTCGGCAACTAATTGCCATCTTCAGTAGAATATCCTTAAAAACTGAGAAAAAGTGTTAAACGTAGCGTTTTTGGCTATTTCGGCAACTAACTTGCCATCTTCAGTAGAATAACCTTAAAAACTGAAAAAAGGGTTAAACATAGCGTTTTTGGCTAAGGAAACCCTTAGAAGATATGCTTTTCACCAAATCGCCAGTGGCATAAGACAGTGTTATCCCACTGGCGATTTGCTGAAGAGCATATCTTCTAAGGTTTTCCTTATCCAAAAACGCTACGTTTAACACTTTTTTCAGTTTTAAGGTTATTCTACTGAAGATGGCAACTTAGTTGCCGAAATACGTATATAGTATTTATTGTTATATATTGTGGTTAGGGTGTTTTTCTTATTTCTGTTTCAGATTACAAGCCACAGTCTCCACCAATTTCGGATAACACAGTACTATTATAAATTATAATAGTTCACGAAGATTTAAATTGGTCAAGTTTTTATTCTGTTTGGAGTGTTTACTTACTTCTATTTACCCTATTGAGAAAGACATTTACAAATATATTAAAGGATGAGATTAAAGTACGATTTTTACGTTGTGTACAATATGTTTGAATTGACTCAGATTCTACTTGACGAAGATTCAGCTTGTAGCTCGTAAAAAAGTTATCAAAGTATACCTTATGAGTCGACTTATTTTCTAATACGTTCAAAAGATTGATGACCACTGTTTCACCTAAACCAAATTCTCTTTTGGCATTTTCACCAGTTTTTCCAGCATAAGGTATAAATTGATATACATACCCATCGCCAGATGCCAGACACCACATTTTGAACCCGAAACGTACCGGTTTTCCTTTCAAAAACATTTTCGCTGAATGGCGGCCGAAGTAGGGTACCTTTTGCTCATCAATTGATAAGTGATGTCTAAAAACATCATACTTCAAGAAATTGCTGTTCAAGAGATCAACCAGCGGTCTTACTTTCGGAAATTTCTCTGCCTTGTCTAATTGATTGTTATCTGCAAGATGAATGTTCTGCTTTATGTAGAGAAATCTGTTTCGAGACATCGCATTTTTCACAAATTGAACACCTTTATTTTCATCAGGTGACCAGTAAAGTTTTACCTGTGGAAGAGTGTGATACCCACTCAAAATCAATATTCCCCAAAAAAATTCTAGATCATTTTGATCTAAGGCGAATTGAGTACGGTTATTATCTCTCGCATATTTTATGGAGTTTGAAATAATAAGCTGGCCAACATTTTTATCAAACATTTGCATAAAGAAATCAAGCACAGACTTGTAGATGTAGAGCCTCAACAATATTCTGTACATTCCCTTCCTCATTTGACGTAGCATCTTCCTCGTAGTCGACGGGCGTTTTACACCAAATAATTTCTTCAATTCTTGCCGTTTTGCTTGGTGTAGATAAAGCTGCCTCATGATGTATACCATCCTCTATCTCAATTTCGTTATTCGGACACACTATCTCAAAAGTTCCCGCTATATCTACATGCAAATTTTCCACTCCAAATATAACATTATCATCAATGTCCTCCTCGTCCGTTATATCATCGATGTCGAGTGGTATATAACAAACATCAATTTCCTCATTCAGGTCAAGATTTACAAGAATTGCCTCAAGTTCGTTCAAAGTCAACGGTCTGGTGGGATCATCGCGATATTTCACGTGACTCTAAAATAATTTTATTATCAACATCAACGACCAACACATACTTCAGAAATTGTTGTACTTACCATTATATAATATTTCTGTAATCCTCAAGATAACACTATTATGAACTCTAACTTCTTCAACTTCTCTATCCCACAGCGTAAATGAACTGAGTAAACGCGTATCACACAACGGATACCCAATAAACCTCCTCCAGACATGAAAAAGCATGTTCAGACAGGAATATTACTCATGACTACAATTACACCATTTGTCCCAATGTTGCGTTTTCGCAACGCTATGTTTCAAATCAGTTTCAGAAATATTTCCGGAAAAAAAAGGGGATTGATTTTTTTCCAAAATAATGTTACGTGAAGTATCTTTTATATGAAACCTCTTAATGATAAATGAAAAAGTAAGCTGTGTGTTATTTAATTTAAACTTAGATACACAAGTTTTTTTCTTGAAAATTCCATTGTTTTATTTGATTTTTATTCAAAATTGAAAATGCGATTACCCGTTCCCAAAATGTTTATTAGGTTGTTTAAATACTTATTAACGCAATGCTACTGACAGTACATCCAAAATTATTACTTTTTAGTACCTACGAAAAAATTTTTATGTGAATGAAATACATCCCTGTAGATAGAAATCGTCCTTTCTACATCGCAACTGGTTATAGGTGCATACTGGAAATTGTTTTTTTATTTCAGCGTATTTAGCAGTTAGATTTTGAAGCATTGTCACTCGCAATGCTATTAAATCTGAATTTCAAATAAAAACTGCGTCTAACTGTTGCCGAAGGCCACATCCGGAAGTTACTTGGAATATTTTTCAAATTATTAATAGCCACATCTAATGTGGTCAATCCATCATTTAATTTGAGATTTTTAATTCATGCTAGATACGTCACTTTTATTAAGCGAGATAGCATCGTTCAATCTGTAGTGCTGTCACCTTGTGAACTATTTATAAACATTCACTGGCATAATACAACAATTATTCATACATATCATAAATTATTTCGATCGCATTTATAATATTGTAAACCATCAAAATGCGAGTTCTATAAAATTAATGGTAGAAAACGTATGTTCATCCAAACGCGTAACCATTACAATACGAATACAATTCAGTAGTGCACTAAACATACATGCATATCAGTGATAGCATTAAATTAATAGTTTAATTAAATATACGGTGGCAGACCTGCCGTACGTTATCTAACCGATGCAACATGAAAATGGGCAGTATTTTTTGACTGACCATTGGTGATGTATGGATGGGGTTAAGTGAGGGTAGTTAACTGAGAGGGAGAGCGATCGCGTACACATGTATGCCGCTTTCTCGATAAAACTCTGTGTTTGCCTTCCTTTGATACACGCAAAGATTGCTGACACGAGGTCCGTTATATAATAAACGAAATTTCCATATTAATTTTACGTTATGTGGGGTGACACTGTACCCACTTTGTGATAAAAGTGAACATGATAACGGACACCCAACACGTAACAGGTGTGCTTAAATACATATATCACATACGTCTTTCCTAATTTAACTAATACTTTCGAAAAGTCTTTCTTTGGAGACTGTGGTTAAGTAAAAACTTAGAAAAAAGGTATATAACCCCTTACCACAATTATTAATCGTATCCTAAATACGTATTTCGACAACTAAGTTGTCATCATCAGTAGGTAAAACCACTAATCAAGGTGTCGCACACGGGGCACAGTAAAGCTAGTAAACTGCTTACGCAACAACTTTACACGACGTCCACGTATACACTAACTTAAACATGCAAATATATCGAACGAAAGGATCGACAAAAAATTACCTCTCTTAAGGAAAACGGCACCCACATGTGTTTATACTCCAATTTGAAACGTCCACGACTTTTTTATTTACGGTTCTAAGAATGAAAAGAGACAGGTGAAGGGGATCGATCCTTTATCTCTGTTCATAGAATTTTGTTTGTTTTTAGCGATATGAATACTTTCGTAGGCGTCAAGATCGCGGGTGTTATTAATGGCCTTGGCAAGTTTCAACCCTTTAATCGACACATTGTGCAGTGTACTTAAAGCATGGTTGGCAACGTTAGATTTATCCGGTCTATTGTATTTAATATGTGATATGTGTTCTTTAAGCCGGGTTATTATTGGTTGTTTTGATTGGCCTATATATTTCAAATTACAATCATCGCAATTAATTTCGTATATACCTGATTTCGAATTGAAATTAACTTTATCTTTGGTATTCCCTAGGAGACTTTTAATAGTATTTTCGGACCGAATTGCAACTTGGAGACCTCGTTCTTTCACAACTTTATTAATGTTTTTCGTGATGGGGTGGTATCGTAAACACATGTACTTTTTCTCCTGGTTACTTTGAGATATCAAACTTGTGGATTCGCGGATTGTATTTTTTATTTTTGTTTTTCTAATTAATTTATTGATTATTTCTATGTCAAAGTCATTATATCTCGCGATATTTTTAATGAAATCCAGTTCTATTTCATATCTCTCTTTTGTTAACGGAAAATTTAGTAACCGATTGACTAAGAAATTAAAAGCTGTCTTATGTTGAAAACTATGTTTTGAATCCGCGATGATGAATCTATTAACATTGGTTTCTTTCCGGAAAATATCAATTTCTATTTTATGTTTATTAATAAGAGACGAAAGAGACTATGCCGAAAATGGCAGCCCTTCCCTTGACCGGTTGCCATTTTCGGCATAGTCTTTTTCGTCCGTCAGATGTCACTATATTATATGGTTCTACCTGATAGGACGAGATTTGCTATACCTTATAGGCGATTTAAGCTTTTAAATTGCTTCACTAGCTTAACTGACGACGCTTAATAGTAATAGCAGAATCATATGTCTTAAGCAGAAGTAAAAAGCTGGAAAATACGAGGTGTGTTGTCCATGTTTACAGTTACAGATGTGTATTTTACAAGTCTGTTTCTTTGTAACACATGCGTAATACGTGCTTAACGTATTGATATACTTAAACCTTTTTTGTATATTTATCATAAATGATACGTTCTCGTTGTATAAGTTTTAAAATAAAATTTCGCCAATGGTTTCCGAAATAAGTGTTATGTATTTTAACAGTAGCAAGCAAACAATGTAAAATATTTTCTAACAGTACCTATATGTGACGGAGCCTATAAACTATAAATTAATTTCATAAATAATTGAAATAACTTTTTGTTTATTGAAAATCCCTGTTTTAAATGCAATTAAGTTATAAAAAAAAATTACTAAAAGATAAAGAATATTTTTGCTAAAAGCCAACCACTTACATAACCATTGTTTTCAGCGTTTCCATCCGCTAGCTAGTATTGCCGACGTAAACTGAATGAAAACTGCGTGTCTCCGTAAAAGTACATTTTGCTATGACATTGATAGAGACTTTGTAAACTAACATACAGAATAATTTATGACAGATTTTTTTGTAGAAATAAATATATTTTTTAAAATAATAATAAAATAACTTGTCAATCTAATATTTACAAGTTTAATTCCAACCTAGTTTTTTGGGGAAAAAATATCACCTACCATACTATAATTTCCGATTAGACCACCTGGACTGGCACTCAAACAAGTAAATTCTCCACATATCAAAAGCCCACATTCTTCCACATGCAATCCCAGTCTCCATTCCAAGCTCTCCTTGGCAAAATGTTAGTGGTCCCTCCCCCATTTGATTGCCGCGCTTCTAAACGGAATCGCATCAATAATTCTATTAGCAACTTTCTTTAGATTAGTCGTTTTCCTTTGCTTGCAAACTTCCCTGAAAACGGATGCTGTTAGTCTCGATCTACGTGCCTCCATCCACAAAGGATTAACATTCTGTCCTATGGTAAGACGTTCTATTTCTTTAATCTCCTCTGTTGCTTTCTTTATATTTTGCAAAATTTGCTCCTAGCTTCTACTAATTGCTCTACTTCTATACAACCGTTCCCATCACCAATATCACCATAATCCTTATCGGGTCCGGATTTTGTTTTCATTTTTTTTTTTGGCTTACATTGGAAAATTATCACTACGCCACTTTTTGCCTAGTCGCCTGTTTTTGTTTCTCAACAAAACGTTGGGTAAATTTATCGGGGGTTCCATTAGGCAATTCACGTTGCAAGATGGAATAACAATTTTCCTATTCCCTAGGAATGCCACCAGCGTCGAAATCATTAAAGTTAACATGTGCAGTTTCTTGAAGTTCATCTTGAGTCAAATATCTACGAGACATGCATGACAATGATAGGGTGACGGCGCTATTGAAATTTTGAGGTTAGAAATTATTAAGTTCGAAGCAGAAAAGGACCTCAACATGATATTTTGAAACAAAGGTGATATTTAAAAAAATTATATTCAAGAAAATTTATTACATGCATTCCCCAGTTCGTAGCTGCCCTTGACATTAAGATTTTTTTGAATACTTGTTGTATTCGACTCATAATAAACTAATATTGGAGTAAATATACAAATAGCAAAAAAAAAAAAGGAAATTAAAAGATATACTTTAGACGAAATTTATATCAAACTTCATCATTTTATCTTAGAAGTTTTTTAATTTGAACTTCAGTATCGTTATAATTTTTATTTCGTTCTCTCAATTTATCTCAATTTTCTGAAATTATATTTTGATGAAGTGGACAGCATCGTAGCCCACTTGACTTTCGAGAGAGATTTTATATTACGTTTCTAAGTATATATGTATTACCTCTATGTACTTACTACAGTTTATACTTTGAAGGGTGTACATAATATTTCGCTGTCTACGTTCGTAAATTCCTGCGGGCTTGTTCGATTTATTACCTCAGATCATTACAGCGGTCGACTTCGGATGTAATATCATTGCCATAAAACCTGGCAAATATAGTGATTTACCGAATGACGTAAGTATCCTCCGGATATTGGTAAAGACAAGTGGTAGCCGATGATGGCTACTACCGCATCGTGCCTCCCGGGCGTAATCGGTGCGGTCAGTGGAGTCGTGGTTGCTTCGAAAAGAGTGCAATTGAAGATATCGTTCCCATAGGTGTATTCCCACCTACCCCGGAAGCAATGTTCGCATGTACTATGCCGTAGATTTTTGTCGAAACGACTGAAGAAGCACTAGTATATTTATAGGTACACATTCACGTATACGCCTAGTTGATTGCGAAACAAAGGAGCTAAATCGTAGATACAATTTACATCGATTTAACATAAAGTTAAACAACTGCCAGTTATAGAACTATTGGCAAAACCTACGAAGGGAAGTCGATTCGAGAGTAACTTTTTAAAAGTTTGCAACACTTTTGCCGTAATGAATATATTGCTCACTTCAGTCCTATTTCGCAAACCCACTGTCAAAATTTCGTCTAAATCTGTCAGATATATACAGGGTTAGTTAAAAGAATGTAAACGATGAATTATTGTCTTTAACCCAGATATCAACTTAAAAAAGGTATATAACGCCTTACCACAATTATCACAGGCCTACATAAAATTTGTGATGACGTGATTTTTGTTTGTTAAGCTCAGTTTTTATATAGCAATAACTAATTAAAATACAGTTGGTCTCTACCAACCACAGATTTTTTTTGCATAAAAGAAAGAGAAAAAAATATAAAAAAAATCTTATAATAGGCGTTTTAATACATTTTAAAATGAATGTACTACTTCAAATTCTAGGTATTAACCCAAAAATGATTTTCTGTTGTGGTTTTAAAGAAATTTGTTAAATAGGCTCTCATTACCTGATGTAAATCTTTTATTACATGTATTAATTTTGGACAACATTTCCGGGAATTTTTACCTGCTAAATCCAATTTATTATGCTTTCACTTTATTAGTACTGCGAAGAAGGATTTCAAGTTTATCACTCCAAACAGAATGTATATTTTAATGTCATTTACTTCATTATAGCTCTCAGTGCTGATCAGTAAACAAGTAAAATTAATTTGTCTTTAGTGTTGTGCGTGGTATTTGATAAATAAACATTGCTTAAAAATATATCTAGCCGGTGTTGCAAGAACAAACCAGATGATTTCTGTTATATTTATGGATATTTCGCATTGAAAAAGACCAATTGGTGAATTTGTGAAAAATGCATATTATGCTTATTTCAAAATCAAATTAGGAGATCAAGATAAAGATTGGGCACCGCACGTTGTTTGTAAGGTATGTGAAGAAGGTTTAAGACATTGGACCAAAGGGAATAGAAAAAGCCTTCCTTTTGGAATACCGGTGGTTTGGAGAGAACCGCAAAATCATCATGAAGATTGCTACTTTTGTCTTTGTAATATTAAGGGGCATAATAGAAAAACTTTGAAACATATTTTGTACCCAAATAATATTATATCAGCTATTAGACCAGTTCCTCACAGTGATCATGTACCTATACCTATACCCCCAAAGTACTACAAGAAGATATTGAAACCTCTTCAACTTCCGGCTCCGTACAGATGGATAGTGATTTTGAACCATCAACCTCAGGTCAAAACCAACCTCAGCTATTTTCACAAGCCGGACTGAATGATTTAGTAAGAGATTTGGGACTTTCAAAATATCTTTCTGAAGTACTGGGGTCTAGGTTGAAACAAAAAAATTTGCTTGCCCCAGAAACTACCTTCAGATCTTCCTTTAGCTGAATATGACAGAAAAACAACCAAACGAAGCTTTTCTGAAAAACGAAAACGTTTTTTTAAGAAGCATAAAGAATAAATAACTATTTCTAATAGTTTCTATGTGTATGTTTTTGTATTTTTTTTAATGTAATATAAAACTAGCTTCTAAATGAAATAAATCGTGTTTTTTCTATATTTTTTGATTTTACTGGTTTGAAAAATAACCTTACGTGATACAAAAAAAATAAAAGCAGATTTGAAATCAGCGCTACCCAATTACTAGAAAACAGTTAAAATTTTTAAATCAACATTCAAAGAGTTGAAAAATGCAGGCCTGTGTTATTAATAGTATCCTAAATACGTATTTCGACAACTAAGTTGTCATCATCTGTAGGTAGAACCACTAATTAAAATATCGCACATGGGGCACAATAAAGCTAGCACAACTGATAACGCAACAACTTTACACGACGTTCACGTATACACTACATCAGTGTATACATATTTCGAAGGAAAAAAAAAATTTTATTTTGAGAAAAGGTTTTGGTCCATTAGAATAACGCGCTCTCCCATTTATCCACTATGACAATAGGGAAATTTGTTGAATTAGGATTCGAATTGCTGCTTATCCACTGCTGTTTATCGAATATATCTCCGAGTGAAAAATGGCTTAGTTGAGAGTTATTAGAGGTAAATGACGAAGGTGATATATTTTAGACGGCTTAAAGGAATTATAAAGTCGCTGGACTAAGTGTATAGAATTACGTTGAAAAATAAAATATTTTTCACCCTGAAATAACGGGTGTCCGTAAATGATTGAAGCTGACAGCTACTGTCAAATTTTGGTTAAGTTTGATTACACATTTGATTGCGATCGCTAATTAATCGCTAATTAACATTAGCGTCCCACGCGGTACTTACTTTCAGCATAATGATTAAAATTGTTTCTTAAAATCAAGTACAATATGCTTACTTTTGGAAAAGTTTGTAAAATCATAAATATAAATTCATTACAATGACAAAAATACAAACATTCTTTATTAGTAATTTTTGCAATTACAAAAAATGTTGGAAATGTTGACCTTGCTGTTGCAGACATAAATTAACTCTTCGTTTAATATTTTCGAAAACATATTCAAGTTGTTGTTGTGTAATCACTTGAATCTCTTTTTCAATTGCTTGCATTAATTCATCTAAATTATGTAACCTATTTTTATAAATATTATCTTTAATCTTTCCGAACATAAAATAATCTGGAGGGGTCAAGTTTGGTGACCTTGGTGGCCATCTACCTTGGCTAATAAGACGATCGTCATAGAATTCTCTTAAATAGGTCAATGTCGCTTGCGCAGTATGGGCTGGAGCATTATCTTGCTGAAAAAATCCTCTTTCCAACTCGTCATCATGGAGTTTGTCCACAAATTGTTGTAATATATCTCTATAACGTGCAGCATTGATCGAATCATGGAAAAATATCGGTCCTATTATTCTACGACGTGGTATTGCTGCCCAAATGCCAACTTTTATAGGGTGTAGTTCATTTTCAATAAAGGTTTGTGGGTTTTCTGTTGCCCATGTTCTATAATTTTGAGAATTTACATAACCGGATAAGTGAAACTAAGCTTCATCCGTAAAAAAGGTTAGATCTAATACTTCATTATTGTTTATGTTTTCATTAAACCAATTACAATATGTTATTCTTGATTCAAAGTCAATGGGATATAATCGATGGACTACGGAAACCTTATATGGATGCATATTGACGCTCTTCTTTAAAGCTTTTGAGCAAGATGTTTTGCTTAATCCTAAAAAGAATGAAGTTAAACCTATTTCTCAGTACATTTTTATATTATTACCTGTCTGTGCTGATAACTTTCGCAATGACTTTTTTGGACTATCTTCAATACGTTGTTGAATATCATCAACAATCGCTTGAGTAAGAAGCGAAGGTCTTCCAGTCGATTTTCCCGTACAAATACAATGCTTTGTTTCAAAGCGATCCAAAACTCTTCGCTTATGTTGAACAAAGACATCATACGGAATATTTTCATCAGGAAACGCTTCATTAAACTGCGTTATGCATGATTCTACAGAATAAGTCCAGCTTCCATCAGGATTGTGTGTGGCACTCCGAAAATGGGCCATTCAAATGAAAGCGTTTTGCTCCGCCGTAAAGACCATGGCAATATCGTTAATAATATCTGAAACACATATTTAAACATAACCTCGCTGGAATTTAATATCGAATGTTACTTACGCAAATTTTACAAACTTATTTTAGTAGTTATGAAAACCAATAACTGATTGTTAATACAAGGAAAAACTAATACGGAGACGAAAATTGAAAAGAAAAACTATAATAAAACCCAACGAAAAATACACACGTGCGACTATGACCATATAGGAATAAACCAACTGAAATTCTCAGGAAGGTGAACTTTAAGGACGAAAAACGTATACATTTTGACAGACGTCAGCTTCAAACATTTACGGACACGTGTTATGTTGTTATGTATTTCATTGAAAAATTACTCTTGTATATACGTATGACTTTGACGGAAACATGTCATATGTGACATTTGGTTTTATTACAAAAGCATCTCCACATAAATGCTTGCATTCGAAACTATTATTTGTGCAATTACACTTTTGAAATTTTCAGTTATATTTTGCGACAAAGTAATAGAATGTTACGATTGCATTGCTCAAAAGTCAGGTCTTTGTTTTGCTCCTAGAAGAAATACAACAAATATAGCCTTCTGTACCCATCCAAATTGCTATTTGCAAAAGTCTATGATCGAGGAGGACGTTTATGTCGTTAGAGGCTGCTCAGCAAGCGCAGATTACTGCGACATGAACAGGCTGCACAAAGGACGGATTATATTCTGTGAAGTGTGTCACAGCACGTTATGTAATTATAGTCCTATTCAATGCTCTTCAATTTTGTATTTAATCTTAGCATATCTTATCTGTAGTATGTATAAATATATAATTTTATAATGATATATATGTATATTATAATATTACTATCTTCACCTTTGTTAACATTATAGTAAGTAGTTATAATAAACGCTTACTTTGTTAATGTATTAATAAATCTCGTGTGGTAAGTATAAGTCAAATAATATAATTTCCAGTACAATTTCAGTAAAACCTGCGACAAAAATATTGGAAAAAATCTGCTCATCAGATATTGAAATGTTGTTGGAGATATGTTGGTTAACACTTTCTCCTTTACATTATTTGTAGTACATTTTAAAATAATAATAATTCAAACCTTAGCATCCCCCAACGCAATTAGGAGCGATATCGGCTGACCGTGATTTACAAAGTCTATGTCAGTAGACAGACTTAAGATATTTGCTTCGGTACTCATTTTAAACATATGGGAAAACCACAAAAATCTTTCCGAATAGCGACAATGAATTCGATACTGAAATCCCGACACGATAAGTCGGTAATTTCCACTGCGCTATTGGCCGAATAAATAATAAAACTGATTTGATACATCTGTCAGTTCTAATGTCAATATTATGTATTATGTTGTCGATACCGCGATATCATAAAGTTTCTGGGTCCAAGATTGCATTGAAATAGAAAATATGTGCCTGATCTTTATCCATATTACCATACTGGTAACTTAACCTTAATTTTTGAAAATTATTTTTATAGTGTCATCGTGACATCAATAAATATGTCATTTGATTTAATAAAGATACAATAAAACAACAAGCTCAGCTTGTATTCAAAATTTTATTTATAAAAAAAGGCAAAATTAAAGCAAATGTTGAAATTGTTGTCCGTTATTTTCAATTCCCAATGTGACACGCCTTTTCATGCTGTTAAAGGCATTTTGCAGCATTGCGGGCGTTATTAATGCACATTCGTCAATAATTCTTTGTTGCATATCTTGCAAATTAGCAACAGGAGTTTTAAATATTCTATTCTTTAGGTGAGGAAACACGAAAAGGTCCATAATTGTCAAACAAGGTGATCGTGGTGGAAACTCAACTTCCGTATGTAAACTTATGATCCGATCGTCAAAAAACTCACGAAGAAAAGCAATATTTTCTCGTATTGTGTGTACCGTTGCACCATCTTGTTGAAAGTATCCATATTGCAATTCATCATCATGCAACTGTTCAATAAATTTATTCAGAATGTTTCTATACCTCTCAGCATTAATTGTGAAATTAAAAAAATAGGGCCAACAACTCTGCGGCGAGAAATTGCTAGCCAAACACCAAGTTTCGCATTATGGAGAAACGATTCAATAAAAATATGAGGATTTTCACTACTCCACATTCGAGTATTTTGGGAATTGACATACCCCGAAAGATGAAACCATGCTTCATCAGAGAAAAATGACAAATTTAGCAGGTCATCATCTTCTATTAAGTTATTTGCAATCCACTGGCAGTACGCACGACGTCTAGGGTAGTCTACCGGCAAAATAGCCTGATGTGATTGCATCTTATACAGATGCATGTGTAAGTTTTTCTTTACAATTTTCTGACATGTTCCATAAGAAAGTCCAATCTCTTGAGAAAGGCGTTTCAAAGGTTTTGTGGGTTCATTTACCATACGTTGACGAATATCATTTATAACTTGTTCCGAACGAACAGTTGGTCTACCAGTACGTGATTTATGACCCACAGAACCAGTCTCACGAAACACACCAACACAATTGGAAAGGCAATTATAAAAATCTTTGGGAATTACAGCTAACTCTGGAAAGTGCTCTCTAAAATCATCCAAACATGCACGTTGACTGTACACCCAAATTCCATCAATTCGCACTCCACTCCGAAAATAGGCTCAATCATGTACGCTTTTTGCACTATATTGTAAATCATATTTGAATTTACTCGAATGTGCTATGTTTCAAGCTCGACGTTCAAACTTGCTTTCAGCAATTCTAACACATTAATGGATGACAGATAATGTCACTGTCAAAATAATTTACAAAACAGAGTTATAGTTCCTAACTTAAGTTCAGACATACAATTTATATTACAAAGCCATCTTCGTCCTAGAAACTTTATGATATCACGGTACATATACTATAGAATTAAAATAAGAATGTAGAAAAACCCTAATTACAATTACACATCTTATTGCCTGGATCGGAAACATATATCCTTAACGTAAAATTACTAAAGTCGATTAAGAAAATTTTACAGAAAAATATTAAGACTTGAGGAGGATGTTGCGTGTGGAGATATCGAAGATGATTTTGAAAACAAATCCAGTGAACATAAAGACTGTTGTTAGATTAATCTCACGTAAGCTATAACGAAAAACACTTAGAAGTAAAAGAATAGAAATTGAAGTTACTGATCTACTATGTGAGTCAAAATTACTGAAATAGTTGGTACCATTAATTTTAGTCTTAAAGTTGGTAGTGATCTGACAACCACTTCACTGAGACATTTATAAACAATGCACATTGCGGCAAGTCAATGTTACGTGCTTGTCATTCTAACCTGAATTAAATCTTAAAATGAAAAACACACTGAAAAGGTGATACCAACTATTTCAGTCAGTTATTTTGGCTCACATATTATTTACATAGAATAGGATGGAGAACTGGAAATCCAATCATCTCCAGCCGTAATATTGTTAGCGAATACGGATATTATTTTTTCAATCAAGGTATCAGAAACATGGTCAATGTAAATAAAGGTATAACAGAATAGAAACTAGGAATACATTCCTTATTACAACGATATTCCATATTAGTAATGCCTTCATTGTAGGTCATAATCCAAATCCTCTAAATAGCTATTTATAGCAACGATTCCCTTGGAATTAGACGAAAATCTCTTACAGCCTAGAGAAGCCATTTTTTTAGGTCTGGAAATGGATGATAATCTATTTCCAGGGAGCTGGGAGCGTGTTGAGCATGCAGGAGACTATATTGAAAAAATTTTTTTTGTCAAAAGAATTTACGTTTTCTTGTTAGGTCACGTAGTTTCCGAACCACGAAGATTATGCTTTCTGATCTGCTGAATCCAAAAATGATCTACATTTCCCTCCATCACGTTAGGTTTTTTTTAATACAAGGTGATTGCATAAACTATACATAACACTAATAAAAAAAACTATATTTTATTACTGTGAACTAAACAACATTTCTCATAATTAAACAAACGAGTTCTTCATGAAATGTATTTAACATTTTCTGTTCATCTTTTTGCCTATAAAACCTTTCTTTTTTCTCTTTGATATTTCTTCGAACATGCTCCGCTTTCCATTTCCCGTTTCCCTCTTGAGGATCTAACAGTAATCAGCTAGCAGATTAACGCCCCAACTTCCTTGGTAGCGTTTCTCGATATCGCGGACATCCTGGTGAAATCTTACCCTACTTTTCACTGAAGGCTTCCAAGTTTTCGGGAAAATAGTCGTCATGGAAGTGTAAGAAATGATCTTTTAAGCTCATCTTAAATCCTTAAGTTTTATACGCAGTCAACATTCAATGGTTTTACAATGGTTTTGTAATGACGCTCTTTTGTATTACCCAAAAACTTGTGCACTACATCTTTGAAAGGGTCGCTTCTTTTCCTTTTTCTCTCATTGTGGGATATTGGATAGTCCTCGGAGGACGCCCAGAATTGAGGAATAGAGATTTAGTTTCTAATCCCTTGAAACCTCTGCCAGATGTAACTTTCCCATGTAAGCAATGGTAAGTTTCGCGCAAGCCACGGAAGTTGTTGCATTTGTGACTGCGGAAATGTGGAACAAACTATGACCCTGGTAGATTTAGTATCAATGTATGGGGATGAATCAATTATAATGGAATGGGCATATGTTGGAAAATCAATAGACATTTTAATGCTGAAAATTACTTGTGGACACTGGATAATGTGATGCTGTCTTCGGTAATACAATTGTATCCGAACAATTTCATTTTTCAGTAGGACAATTGTTCAGTTCACACTGCGTTTGTCGTGCGTGAATGGTTTCAAAATAAAAATATTGAAGCTACAAGAAGCCCTGATATAAATCCTATTGAAAATCTTTGGGGAAAAATAACAAGATTAATATACAAAAGAAATTTTCGTGTTCAAAATTCAGAGATTTTATAGGCTATAATTCAAAATGTTTGGGAAGAACTAGCTGAAGATGAGAATTATGTTAAAGAGTTAATTTGTTCGGTTCCAAATTGATTAAATTCCATAAATGAACGGAATAGTAGTCTGACGAATTATTAAATATGTTTCTCTTCTTTATTTTTATTTATTTTATTGTTTTGTTCAGATTTGTTTTAACTTATCTTATAATTTCATAATAGCTGCATAAGTTTTATATTTTCAATAATTAATAATCTTTCAATTAAAAGTATTGATAAAAATAACTCCTTAATACTATCTATCTATAATACTATCATTTATTAATACATGCATTTTGTTGGTATGCTGAAAGTTGATTACAACTAAAATAATCATATCTCAGAACTATGCATGACATTTGTCATTTACATAATTACAAATATCTGCAAAAGTTAAATTATTAACCTTTATTGATAAACATTGCTAATAAAGCGACTTACACAACTAAAATATTACAAAAATTGATCATAGGACCTTGTAGTGAATTAGTTATTATTTTTTTTTGCATTGTGTTCGTGTTATATTGTTCGTAGGAAATATTTATTGTGATTTTCTATACGTACAACTTTTCTATTTTATGCACTGTTTTGCGACTCAAACCGACTATATACGCTATTTCTCAAGACGATAAAATCGAATACTTCTCAGAATTAGTTCACTATTTACTAACAGTTTCACATATATTAAATAGTATATCCATATCCGAAAAATCAATGCGTTGCATTGAAATATATTTACATGCGTGATGCACAAAACAAACTAGAGGACCTGGTAAATTTTAGAACAGCGGTTTTATTCTTCCCTTTGGTTCGAATGAATGCCCCGTTTTCCAGCGAGTGAACTAAAAATGCCAGTTGGGAGTTAATTAAAACGTGTAATGTATAAAGCAAATTGAGAAACTGACAAAGTGCGTTCTCATGCAAAGCGAAAAAAGTTGCAGTCATTTTTTGTTATTCTTTTTGTTTTGATATTTTCGCTGTTCCCATCAACGATACAAATGAACGAATCCTTCTTGGACTGTAACAGCGTCCGGCATAAAAAAAATGCCACGAGTAATATCGCCGTAAATCGTGGCGGTGATTTATTGAGCTGAACATCAACGGGTTCGCTAAGAATGTCCAATTTTTCGTATCCGCTTGATTTTCGGCATATAGTGCAGTATACAATGTAATCTGACGAAAACGGTATATTCCTAGATTGAGAAACGACGTATTTTTGAAGAAATATGGTATCAATACACGTAACGGAAAATGTTACAACTTCACGTGTACGAGAATGAGACACACAATTTTTCGGAGCAAAATCAAATTTATTTTTCTACATAGTCTCCTAATAACTCTATTTAGTCCAACGCTTTTCTCCATCAGAAAAATAAGAACTATCAAAGCCTTCAAAATGTACATTTACAGCTTCGATGATTTCATTATTCGATGAGAATATCTCTCCAGCCAACCATTTCTTGAGGTTCAGAAACAGAAAGAAGTCCGAAGGGGCCAAGTCTAACGAGTACGGTGCATGTTAAATTAATTCGAATCGTAATTCGTGGTGCAGTTTTGCCATCGCAATTGCCGACTTGTGGAATGGGGCATTATCTTGGTGAAACAAGACTTTCTTCTTTGTCATATGAGGCCTTTTGACTTCTTCGATCAATCTAATAACGACGCATAATACGCGCCTATTACTGTCCTCTCGTGTTGCAAGTAGTCAATAAAAATGATTCCTCGGGAATTCCAAAAGACGGCATCGTCTTCGCCTTTTTTTGGGTTGGTTCATCGCGTATTGTTCACTGCTTTGATTGTGTTTTAGTCTTTGGCGTGGTGTAGCCACGTTTCATCGACGGTTACAAAACGTCTCAAAAAATCTAAACTAACCAAAGATGTAGGTTATTTTTAGTACTGACATTTGATTAGTGGCGCACTCTATGTTCCAGTATCCGAAATATTCCAAGACGTCCCTCATAAAATTTTCATATGATTATGAAAAAGTTGTCTAAAACATTCTTCGATTTATGTTGCAATATAAGCATCAAAATTCGGCTTTTGCGTGCCCATATTGATTTTTCTCGAAAATCTTGTATTTTCAAACAAATGGACAGCGGGTCTTATTAATGAAAGTTTCAGAATTTCGATTACTACCATCTAATATTTACGTACTTTTTGATATATTAAAATTTAAAAATTAATTTGTCATTATTAAATATAACATCATTATCGTTCCTAAATTCGTAATTTGTGTTGAATCTGAATGTGATAGGAAAAAATCTAACTTATATTTAAAATAATCAAAACAACATATTTAGTAAATATCACCTATTAATGTTCAAACCCCAGCGAACAAACTTAAATTCGTATACTACTGTAATTAACAATATGTTATCATAGGAACATATTTTTAACTTTAAATTAACATTCCAGGTACATATACGCAGAATAACAGAATCTAAATAGCCAAATGATAGCTAAATGCACTGACATGACAGATAGTCGATTTGTTGAATTAACTTTAGACATACAGTTTGACGTTGCACTAAAATCAAAGCTAACTAGAGGCAGTTCCTTTTTTTTGAACGCACGATAGTACGAATTACAACAAACATTTTAAAATATATACATTTCAACAAAATAGTATTTTCATACGTATCGCCTTTAGTTTTTATATATTTTTCCTGGCGTTAGGTGATATTATTCAAGAAGTACATATTTCTGTATGAACGCAAAGAGATGATTTTGATGCTTCGGCGATAGTTTCAAATATCCGCCATAAAATCGACCACTGATAACATATGGAAATCACGTTTTATGTTAACTCGAAAACGTGACATCTTCAAACTAGGAATGGCCATTGTATGTCCCGTGGGAATTACGCCCCCTTTCGAAACGTCCATCCTTGGGTATACGTACATATTGAGAAAACGAAGACGTATATTTGATCAATATGATAAAATAGATTTTGAACAAATAAAATTTGTATCGTCCCCAAGTTGAAAACAAAATAAATTATATGTACGAAGATAAATGTTGTACAAAATAATTTTGCCATGATGCCATGATTTTGCCATGCACAAGCTTAATGATTCTTTGAAACCAAGCAATATTTATATATATATATATATATATATATATATATATATATATATATATATATAATTGAAAAGAAATAATCGACCGTGATATATTATCAAAAATTTATTTAAATTCGGGTAAGCGGTCAATTAAAAAACTCCTTTATTAAATTACCCTATATTTCGCAACACTTTGTCGCTTCTTCTGGGGTAAAAAATGTAGAGTTAAAAAATAATAAAATAATAATTTTTATTATTTTTTAACTCTACATTTTTTACCCCAGAAGAAGCGACAAAGTGTTGCGAAATATAGGGTAATTTAATAAAGGAGTTTTTTAATTGACCGCTTACCCGAATTTAAATAAATTTTTGATATATATATATATATATATATATACATATATGAAAAATGTGTGAAAGCCATATCCACTTGGAATGTGCAGATACCGATATTTCATAGTTTTTACTAATCTTCAGTACACATTATCCGGGAATAGATACGACTTTCATTTCTATACTGCGTGTATATATACAAATGATGAAAAACGCGATGTTAATGAGAATTAATAACTATTAAATTCCCACATTACATGGAATTACCGCTATAGTTTGTTGTATTAATTTCTACAAATGACAAAATCACATTTGCCTAAGAATGCAAATACAATACGTCGGGGCGCCAACCGTCTACGTTGTCCGGGCAAATGAAAGATGTGTGAAAGCCAGGAAAGCGGAAAATGTGTACTGAAGATTAGTAAAAACTATGAAATATCGGTATCTGCACATTCCAGGTGGATATGGCTTTCACACATTTTTCATTTGCCCGGACAACCTGGACGGTTGGCGCCGCGAAGTGTTGTATCTGTATTCTTAGGCAAATGTGATTTTGTCATTTGTAGAAATTAATACAACAAATTATAACGGCAATTGCATGTAATGTGAGAATTTAATAGTTATTATTAATAACTATTAAATTAGAGAATTAATAACTTATTAATTCTCATCAACATCGCGTTTTTCATATATATATATATATATATATATATATATATATATATATATATATATTACTTTGTTTCAAAGAACGGGACTGCCGGCAAGATAAGCAGTGCGCTAGATATTTATATAGCACCAGATATATATTTAAATATGTACAATATATGATGGTAAATTGCAGACCGCTACATTATTAAGTTATAGTATATACTACTTAGAAGGAAAGAAAATCCACGAAAATATGCTCAGACAGCCTAGTCCCGGATCTAAACTCGGGACTGCCAGCATCATAAGCCAGTGTGCATATGTTATTTAAATATCTAAAAGAGGATCGCCAGTTTACGCAAAAAACGAATTCCTCGGAGAAATTAGACAATAGTCAAATGATACTGTGGTGTGCCTAAAAGGTGAAGATAAAGTTTTGGGAAAAGCATTAGAATTCAGGCAGCAAATTTTAAGAATGCACGCAAATTTCAAATACATCTTTTAGCAATGATAAATTGTACTATTGTTTCTAAGATACAAATAAAATCTTCATAAATTTGATTTAAATTAAAACAATCGATTTTATCAATATGATCGCTTCAATGTATATCACATATCAATTTACATTTCTAAATTTAACATAGTAATTGTTCACCAATGGACTGTTATCTTCATTAAATGGGTTGCGTTCGATCGTAAAATTGAAACGTCTTTATAAATCTTTATGATTCGAGGACAAAAGACGGTATATGACATCGTTAACCAGAACGATAACCCGGGACTGGTCTTTAATTGGTTGTTAAGCTGGCGCAGTGCAAGAATAATAGAATTAATAAGTATAACGCATACCACCTGTGTTACTATTACAAAGATATACGTTATGCATACAGTATTATTGATAAGTCTGACATGCCGTTAATGCCAGCTCGTTCCTTATACTCGTTATATAGTTGACACCGTAATATCCTTTGTAATTTATTGTTTCTTTTTTAAATGAACTACATACATTGAAAGCTTAATGTTTGAATTACAAATAAAATTTATATTGCTGTTCATATTTCTATATTGATTTAATTTTTTTTATTTCTTTGGTTATGCCGAATTAAATCTGGCGTTTGCTATAATGAACGCACAAAATATTACCGCAAAGATTGAAATCAAGAAGGAATTTCTTAAGAATATATTTAACTAAATAATCAACCATAATTCTCTATTATTGTCGACCAGTAAATTAATAGGTTTAAGATTAGGAAGCAAGACGCTTGATTTAGAAATTTTTGAAAAAACTATGAGCGGGTGTTGACCAAGGTTTCTAAGTTGAATTGATTCGGCTTATACTTGACGAAGATCCATAATTTAAAATGGATATCAAAATCTTCATTTTATTAATATTAGTTCGTGAAACGGCAATTATTTGGCCAGCACAGTGGCATCATAAGGTACTTACTAGAGCACGTTACGAACTAAAATATCATTTGATAAATTCTTGTAATTTTCGGCTTTTATATTAAGTGTTTTAAATATTTTCAAATTAGTACGATATTTTGCGAAGTATTATACGAATTATTATTTGACAAATTTTCGTCCACTTTAGGCCTTGAACCCAAATCTACGGTTTGCCGGACCGTCGCTCTAACCAACTGAGCCACGAGGACCTTGGTGTCAAGTCTATTGGAAATGCCATATTAGGCGCCGATGTTTATATTCAGATGTCAGTTTGAAAGTTGCTAATTTTTCATCCTTAGATATTAATATATAGAGATAATTTCTTAGCGTTCATTTTAATATATCGTTTGATAAATTCTTGAAATTTTTGGCTTCATGTCCCAACGTGGACGAAAATTTTTCAAATAAAATTTCGTATCATTTGCGCGTTGTAATTTGTAGACAGCTATGTTTATATTCACACTTACTTCGCAAAATAACATACTAATTTGAAAATTTTTAATATAAAAGCCGAAAATTCCAAGAATTTATCATATGATATATTAAAATAAACGGCTTAGAAATTTTCTCTCTCCCCCCGCCCCTCCTCTCTCTCTCTCTCTCTCTCTCTCTCTCTCTCTCTCTCTCTCTATATATATATATATATATATATATATATATATATATATATATATATATATATGTACATATATATATAAGGTAAACTTAATAAGTCGGCGATTAAAAGTCTGGTTTATTACTTCAAAGTATATATATTTAAAACAACCCTACAGGGTTCCAAGAATTTATCAAATGATATATTAAAATAAACGGCTTAGAAATTTTCTCTCTCCCCCCCCCCTCCTCTCTCTCTCTCTCTCTATATATATACATATATATATAAGGTAAACTTAATAAGTCGGCGATTAAAAGTCTGCTTCATTACTTCAAAGTATATATATTTAAAACAACCCTACAGGGTTGTTTTAAATATATATACTTTGAAGTAATGAACCAGACCTTTAATCGCCGACTTATTAAGTTTACCTTATCATACCAAGGTCACGAAGATATTATATATATATATATATATATATATATATATAAAGATAATTATTTCGTGACCTTTGTATGTTATGGTAGATTTAATTAGTTGGCGATTTAAGGTCTGGTTTTACTTAAAAATGCATATACATATTTAAAACAATCTTACATGTTTCGGCAAATGATGCCTTTCTCAAAGAATTTAAATTCTTTGAGAAAGACTGCTAAAAAATTAATATTAAAAATTAATAGAATATATTAATAAATAATTTAGTTAATAGATTAATTGTTTTTGGGGAAGTACATCCATTAATAAATCCATTTGTCCATTAGGGCGCGTTTGAATCTATATTGTAGTCACAAATCCATCCACATATACACGCATGACACAAGTTAGGACAGCTAGAAAAGAAACCTGGAATATTACATTGGGAATTGAAATTCCAATGGGAAATAATACTCTCTGAACGTAATTCTAGGTAGCCTTAAACGAACTTCATCGAACTATAAACAAAAGAGATGCGTTATTTAAGCGATTACAGGAATATTAGACAAGTAATATCGATTGTACGCAACAATAAGTAAACAAACCCGAAGAAAAATTATAAACGATTTATTAAGAGTCACGGAAAAAAAATGGAAAAAATCTATAATATACTGTCATCGTCGAGACAGAGTAACAAGATATTTAACTATATTTTCTCTTATAGCTTTAGAACGTTTTATTCCATTCAAACTATATCGGGACTAGGCAAACAACAAAATATAATATAAAATGCTCCACGTTGGAAACTAATTAAATATATAATTTGTAAATGTAATTGCTATTTGAATCACCACCTAGAACTTATGTGTTGTTTATTAACGTTCTCTATTTATATAATCGTTAAATTCGATCTATTTATCTCTTTAATGTCTACTAAAGAAAGTTTTAAAGGTAAAACGTTTAACTTGAAGATGTAAAATGAATTTAAATTCGAATTTATACACGCATTAATAAATATATTTCTGCGCAGGATCAATAATAGATGGAAAACGTTCGAAGTTAACGATCATAAACTTGTAGAACCAAAATAGTATTTTGTTTTAAATAATAGCTGGTGTTTAATGAAATTAGTAGAAATAATGAACATGAGCTCTCTAAACATCTCAAGGGTCGTGAAAAATTCTTATTTGGCAAGAAAGGTAAGTTAGTTGTATATATCTCGGTGAATGCAGGTTAATATGATTATATTTTATTAACTTAGTGCACTCTTGAAGTTACCATTGCAACGAGAAGATCCTCTAGAAAAAGGTGAAAGTGATGTCACTGAAACGTCAGGAAGAAACAACTCTACTTCTCATGACGAAATCGTCCAAACGCGGCGAAATATCCCGAAGAACAACGCTTCATATATATATATATATATATATATATATATATATATATATTTAGTGTTTATAAGAATTTTATTTTTCTTATTTATTTTATTGGCCGTGTCTTAATATTAAAAATAATAGACTTTTTATTGGTTTAGCGACCTTTTATTGAATTTTGTTGTTTTATTCTACGACGTTTCGACTTTTATTATTATTCACAGACATCCTAATAAAACTGTATTTATTAGTGTATTCAACACATTGTGCGCGACCGGAAAGCTTCCCAGTGTAAACATAATATCTGAACGAGGCAGTCGACCAATTACAAGAAGTAGAAGATGTTCTGGATGTAGTAGAAGAAGACGCAACTACCAGCTCACGGAGAATTAGTATTCAATTGGGCATTCCACAAAAAAGGGTGATAAAAACACTCCACGAGCATGGCTTACGTCCGTACCATGTACAAAGAGTACAGCACCTACAACGAGATGATAATCGTAGACGTATGGAATTTTGTCGATGGATAAATGATAATCCTCGTTTTGTATCGTGTATACTGTTTACGGATGAAGCGACATTCACCCGTGACGGTATTAATAATTATCATAACCAGCATGTACGGTCAGACGGAAATCCACACGCAACAGTCGAAAGTAACTTTCAACATAAATTTTCGGTAAACGTGTGGTGTGGTATGATCGATGGTTTTTTAATTGGTCCTTACATTTTTGAGAATCGCCTCACGGGAGACACCTATTTACATTTTTTAGAAAATGAACTGCACGGACTGCTAGAGGATGTTCCCATAAACATCAGAATCCAAATCTTCTACCAGCACGATGGAGCGCCTGCACATTACGCTCGTGCAGTCAGGCAACATTTGGCTGAAAGGTTTCCAGGGAGTTGCATTGGACGTGGTAGTCACATTGGTTGGCCTCCTAGTCTCCAGACCTCACGCCACTCGATTATTGTTTATGGGGCTGGTTAAAAAATGA
The DNA here is from genome assembly GCA_935421215.2 of Melolontha melolontha. Taxonomy (NCBI): domain Eukaryota; kingdom Metazoa; phylum Arthropoda; class Insecta; order Coleoptera; family Scarabaeidae; genus Melolontha; species Melolontha melolontha. The sequence goes on from OW285243.1 coordinate 110,481,906, forward strand.
AGTGTATCAAGTAAAAGTGGACACTCGTGATGCACTAATTCAACGGATTATGAATGCTGCTGACAATATCAAACACCAACCTGACGCAATCAGGAACGCAACCAGCGCCCTTGGTAGACGATGTAAAAAATGTTGAAATGAATGGCGGTATTTTTGAAAATATATTATAAAGAACGATAATACCAATAAAATACAAAAACTTCAATGTATGAAATTTTGTTTATTTTTAATTACGCTATAACTCGAAAACAAATAAAAATCGGATAGCAACATTTGAGTTTTTTTACATTACTTTCACCTGTAGAATACACTCCTACGGTTTGGTCGATTCCTCACGACTCACCCTGTATTAGTATATACAGTATATTAATAAACACCCCAAACTTTTATAAAGTTACGAATCGACTTGTCACTAATTGTGAAAATGTGCAAACCAAATATAATATGGCAAACTCTAGGTCATTTTCTTGACCACAATAAATTTTGAACCCAACATACATGTTCTTAAAATTCGGCAGTGATAACCCGCTGACCTAATAATTAGCATCCTATCCAGTTTTTTAACTACCATATCGATATTCCAAAATACACTTTATCATATATCAAATTATTCGACTCGATTATTATTAACACGATCCAATCTAATTTAATACGATATCCGATCAACACGTTCCTTAGAATATTAAAACGTAAACACACGGACTAACATCTTAGACATTTTAAAATCTTAAAATATTCCTACACGCAAACGCGATTTCAAATTTATCACTTTCCGTTCCTTTTCTTTTTAAAAGCATGTTATAAAAGTGATTCATATCACAATAAAAGATATGTTGACCTATATCTTCTGTGTGGCACAAAATAAGTGAACGGGAAAAAGGAAAATTTCCAATGAATATTAATTTTCCAACACGAATGAATTCCTTTTCCGTATTCTTCAGATGTTCGGCTTGCGCGCTGGTAACGGCGAATCCTATAAATTATGGGGCGTATTTCATATGTGAATCCCTTACATAGCTGAGCGGTTTTATTATTTACGAGACCGCCCATATATTCCAAAACAGCGAAACTCCTTTAATTCCGTCTCGAATCAATGATTTCGAAATAAACTGAAATTTCAGTATTGTACTGATAATAATACCTGTAAAGATAATGCAAAATTGTAACATAAAACTATCTCGATTCGCGAGTATTTCATGAATGAATATATACACTACATACTAAAATTATAGCATTTATATATTAGTCTTGAAAATGCATATATTATTTGTATGGTAAACGTTCACGATTTATGCTGAAAGTGTAGCGATATCGACGAGAGAATTCAGACAATGTATAGTTTATTTCAAATTATAAGAATATAACTTTGGACGGCTTTAATGCTCTTATTTCACCACCTGTGGCAATAACTACCTGGCCGCTCAATACGATTATCTTTTACGCAAACAAACTGATGAGGTCCGTAATGACAAAATTTAAGTAAACTGTAATTACTGCAATTTAGATGAAATATAATTTAATAATAATAGAAGTACCAACAGATGTTAATTTGAATATATAGTTATTATATATGGATAGTGATAATACTGTTATATATATATATATATATATATATAATATTTTCGTGACCTTGGTATGATATGGTAAATTCAATCAGTCGGCGATGATGGCCAGAAAGAAACGAAACGTCGTATAAAAATTTAGAGTACACCACTGGATAGAGGTTTAGAAATGGCCACAAGAACGTGTTTTTATATTTTCTCTACAAGGCCAAATGTCGGTGCTACAGGTAAAAGAAGAAAATGGGGTTTTCGCGTTTTTTTTTTTTAATAACGAAGGTCATTTGTGACAGGTCTATTTTCTTTACGGATTTATAACAAACACAAAATTTAACAAGTTTGCCAAATTTAAACCTATACTCTATCTCCAATAATAAGCGAGATCCCCATGGTGAGGGCCGAAAATGAATCAGCCTGTATAGTTATTATATATAGTTAAATAGTCATTAAATTACTAAAATTTAGATGAAATAAGTGCTTATATTTATTAAACAAAATTTAAGTAAATATAGTTAGGAGAGTTGGTGTATATATTACATCTAATATTGAGTCTATTTATCATTTATTGTTAATCTTTACTGTTGTATACATATTTGATTTTTCTCTCTTTATTTAACGAACATGTGGCGACTTTTTGCTGAAAGTGTTAGTGATTATGATGTGGATAGTGATAATACTGTTGGAGCACGACAGAGAAAGCATATATCAACAGATGCAAAACACATAATTTTCAATGTCTATCATACTCTGATGGAAGAAAATAACGAACTACAAACCCAGAACATTCAACGAACGTCGCAATTAACCAAGGTACCTTTTGGAACAATATATAAAATAATTAAGAATAACGCAGGGCCTCGAAAGCAAAGAAGTGACAAAGGAGCACCAAGAAAAATTGAAGAGTATGAAATTGATACTATTAGGCAGCAAGTATACTCCTTCTACAGAGGAAATGTTGTATCTACACTTGACTGCTTACATAAAAGAATCAGTGATGAGCCTATAAATATTCATTGTTCTAAAGCAACCTTGTAGCGGACGCTAAAGAAAGCTGGTTTTAAGTTTGGCACTATTGACAAACGTCGCACAATTATGGAAAGCCCGAGGTTACAGAAACTTTGATATGAATACTTAACGGCAATTAGAAGGTATAGACAGGAACGACGGTTAATATGTTATTTAGACGAGACGTGGTATGACGCCCATGACACAATTTGCAAAGGTTGGGTGGATAGTTCAAGTATGTGTCAGTTGGACGCGCCGGTTTCGAGAGGGAAGAGAATAATCATTTTCATGCTGGGTCAGAAAAAGGATGGATCGGCCAGCCGCTATTATCTGCTAAAAATGTTAAATCCTCAAGTTTAGATTACCATGAAGATATGACTTCATCTTTATTTGAAGAATGGTTTTGTGACACTTTGCTGCCAAATTTACCAAAAGATAGTGTGATAGTGATGGGCAACGCTCCATAACATCCTCGACAGCTAACCAAAGTTCATACAAAATGTAATAATAAGAAAGATATTAAAACATTTTTAGAAGCAAATGATTTATATTTTGAGGATCATTATACAAAAAACCAATTAATAGAGGTGGTGAGGACAAAAGAATATTTAAAGGATTATTATGTGGATAACAGAGCCAAAGAAGCAGGACATACAATTTTGCGTTTACCACTATACCATTGCATTTTCAATCCCATTGAATTGATATGGGCCCAACTCAAAAATACCATAAGACGAACAAATCAAGCACCGAAATTTAGTGAAAGCAGTGTAACACACATAAAAAATGCTATGGAACATATAACTGCTGTAAATTGGAAAAATGCTGTTAAACAGGCAATAGCAAAAGAGGACGAATATATGCGCATGTACAACATAGTAGCACCTTTGATTATAAATTTGCAATACGATTCAGACGCAGACACCGATTTGCAAGACGACTTAATCACAGATGATTTATGAAATGCGGTGACACATAAAAATTTTATTGTGTATTACAAATAAATTAGCTTTGTATATCTATATGTATCCACTACACATGTTGCCACACGATTTGTAATTTTTGCTTTATATGTAAACCCAATGTACAGATATTTTTATTATATACTTGAAATTAACAGCGTTTTATTATTATATTATAGGCCCCTAATTTATAGTCAATACGGCCCCTAGATTCATACGTTGCAAATAGGTAAACCGTACCCGTTCAATAAGGAGACCAGGTATAATAATTATCATCACAGAAGATGGTGCAATAAAAGAATTAGAGCCGTTCAAAGATATATTCTTATAATTTGAAATAAACTATAAATAGTGTGGAGCTTTGACTTCAATCTTTAAGATGTATGTGCGAATATAAAAGAAGCATACGGTGGTAGAGATGTCTAGAGTAGATTTTATTCTAAATCTTTTATTGTTATTCTAAATCAACATAAATCTCGTCTAATTCTATATCATAATGATATATTATGCTTTCATATTTAATGTAATGTTTAAAATAGTTTATTTAGAACGAATGTGTTAAATTGTTTGAATATTCAACTTGAAAGTATAATTTTTAATGTCAAAACCAATTTGAAACACACTGAAACGTCGTAGTCTTTTGCATAAAATAGAAACATTTTTAATAATATCGAAATATTATTAAAGATCTGGCGTGGAGAACACAATAGCAGTTAATATTCATGTGAAAATTTCTTTGCTATAGACTCGACAGTCTATAATGCTGGAAAGACAAATGTTACTACAAAAATTCGCTTGCTACATAGATCAAGTTATAGAGGAAAACATTCAGAGACATTAATTGACTAATGTCAATATAACGAACGTTAAATTAACCATTAGTCCAATTATTTGGTAATTTTACCTGGAAAGTGTTCCGGGAGTTGTGAAAATTGGCATGTTTATAGAATTCAACGTGCTCTTTTCGAATTTTCACTTTGCCACCTCGTATGTTTGCCGCTCACGACGCCATATTGGAAAAATGGCTCACAAAACCAGCTTTTTGACGATATATCCTTTCCGACTCATTTTGCGATGAAAATAGTTATGTGATAAATTAAACTAGAGAAAATTTTCTATAATTTATGTATTAACCTATTTTTTGTAAAATGAATAGTTTCAGCGTAGTATTTCGTATATTATAAATGTCACTTTCTTTGGTACCGCATTTCTGCCTTTAGTTTTTTAATTTTTCTTCATTTCAGATGTAAATCAGAGAGGAAATTTAGAGTTAGTCGGAATATATTTAGGGTTTAATTTATCAACTATATCATAAAGACAATCACAAAATTTATTAAGATCTAAATTTACAAGTGAATATGAATTTAAAACAGACCAATCAAAATTGTTAAAATCATTGATAATTGGTGTATTAACTAAGAGACGTTAGAGACCTGCGTGGTAAAGCAGGTATCTTATATCAATCAAGTTGTCCCTCTCCCTATGACATGACATCACTAACTGAAACTTGGTTACGTCACTCAGTCTATAATAATGAACTTTTTCCTTCATGTAACAATATCATACCGTTGTGATAGAAATGTACAAAGTATTGGTTGATCTCTTAGTGGCTTAGTGTTCTCATTACTTTTCATAATGAAATTAAATATAAAATTTGTGATGTGTCTTGCATTTAATCAGCGCCTTCTTGGATCGAATAGTATATACATACATAAATGTATAACAAGAGTTCATTTGAAAAGTAAATCTAGGTTACTTTGAAATTTTAGTAGAATAAGACGCAAATGTATTAGTATGTGTTTGTTGTTCCGTAAACGTAAATCCAAATGACATTTGATAATATCAATCACAAATATCAGTTAGTGCATAAAATAATCGTGCGCCGATTCTGGTTTAAATAAATTGCTTCTCAATTTCAAAATGGCTTTCACTTTAGAACATAAAATTTTTTTAGTCCAGGCTTATTTTCGAAGTGGTAATAAAATTGATGGTTTATGGGTTTATTCAGTTCAAGATTGCATGGTAGAATTTCAAGTTGAGTTTCCACATTTTGTAATAGATTATATACAATTTAAGAATACTTTGGATAGAACTTTAAAACTTTTTTCTGAAACTGGTAGTCTCTTATGAAAATCAGGTAGCGGAGCAGTTAAGAAGCGTACACCTCAAGTTGTCGATCGTGTTGAAGAAATAATGGAAAATGAACCACAAATATCTGTTCGACATTTGAGTCAACAAATAAACCTTTCTACAGGTACAACTCACAAGTTATTAAAAAAAGATATGCAACTTTATTCATACCGTGTCACAGCAGTACAAGAATTGTTAGAAATTGATTACCCACGTAGACTACAGTTTTGTAATTGATTTGTAAATATGAGGCATGGATAAAATTTGACTGCTTCTTTAAGGTAATCTTCCGCAAATTTTTTTTGAAAAGAGGAGAACTGTTTAAAAGAAATTAAGTTTGCTAATATTAAGTGCCCTGTATACCGAAATCTAGTTTTTATTTCTAGCAAAATAATATCGCACACTTCAATAGTTTCCCTCCTTATTTGGCTACCATCAGTTACTCTTCGCCGCTTTGATGGTCGAGGAGTCAGTTCTGGGTCATTTTGTTTAACCAACTGATTATCTGTGTCAGCGACTTCGGTTCGAATTTTTCCAATAACACGTTCAAAATTATCTAAATTATTCTTGATTTTTAATGCATCTGTATTGACATTTTCTAATTGATTAAACAATATGTCCACATGTGGCATAATTTTATGAAAGAAAGTTAACCAACAGATAAAATTTTCCTCCTCTAAAATTCCCAAATTGGCACTAACTTGATGAATGGTAGTTTGTAAACTAGCTTCTCCCTCGATTTGTTCTAGAGCTTCAATTATTTCTTCTCGGTGCTCATATATTGTATTCACTGTCCTAGAATTGAAGTTCCCTCTTATTTTTGAAGAACGAGGTAAGCTTTATCTCTGAAGGAATTCTTCCAATCTTGCAGCTCGTTGTGGTGAAGTGGAGAAAAATGTACATAATCCCGTCAGATTGGCAAAAAAAATTCTGCAATTACTACTGCTCGATGTAGCATGTGACATAATTAGATTTGTCTGATGTGCATAACAATGTACAAAATTAGCCCTTGGATACTGGTCTTGGACATGTCTTTGCACGCCGTTGATAGCACCACTCATGACTGCTGCCCCATCATAACTCTGTGCAATCAGTTTTTCTGGGTCATCAACAAGCAAACTAATTTCCTTAAGGATGGAGGCGGATAAAGAATTAGCATCATGTCCACTAGGCAGAAGAAATTTCCAAAATCTTTCGACCGGTCTCGCGTTCACAATATATCTTAAAACAACCACCAACTGAAACTGATTGGACATATCTGTGGTTTTATCAGCTATCACAGATATGAAGTCGGTTGCTTTAATTTCACTGACAAGTTGTTCATGATACACGTTCAACATTGCATCAAGCAGCTCATTCTGTATCGTTTTTGATAATCCCTTGAAAACCGGTGCTGCTTCGATGTGATCTCTGAGCGATTTATCCAATTCTGCCGTAAAATTTATCAATTCCCGAAAAATGCCCTTGTTATTCGACGTTTGCTGTTCATCATGACCCTGAAGTGCCAGTTCAAACGCGCCACAAAATCTAATGCAATTTATTATTAAATTTAACACATGCCTATTTTTGGTTATCTTTTCATTGTGTTGTTGAATTGCTTTTCTATATGATGAATCTAAAACATTCTGAATGTTATTTTTCCTAACATTCTTAGACTAAATATATTTTTCAAATGCCCTTCGGAATTTTCATGCTTAATAATTTTAGCACTCAGATGAATTAAGTCTCTTATTCTGTTCTTTGTCCAAGACGGTTCACCACCAAACAAAAGACACGGAAAACAAAACAAAGTATTTTTAATTTCACACCCACAAATCCAGTCACTTTTCTGATAAATATTCATTTTGAATTTTCTTATAACGTCTTTACCTTTAACAGATTGTTTATTTTCTAAACATAATTGAGCCATCGGCCGTTTAAGATTTTTTACTGCGATTTTTTCATTATACGTTAAACGCGAAAACGCGTTGTTTTCTAAAAAGACACGGAGTTCATCGCAATAACGCCCGAGAGCAGTCTGGTTTAGTTGCTCCAACGTTATGTATTATACGACATTGAAGTACGGCAAAATACAGTTCTCCCCACCATCAATGTAATGTTAATGCCTTAACAGAGCAACGGTAGGGCTTTGCTCAGTATATCTGTGACGACGCTCGATGTATGTACGTTGTTAGCGTGCCACGTTCCTCGTCAATAACTATGAATACATAATATACATAATAAATAAATACTTTCAGTTAGTCGCCGCTTAGTTTGTTTTGTTTCATAATTCCATGAGGTGCAATTGCTCACTTGCTCCCATTAAAGAGCCGCCACTGACTTAACATGTTATATTACGTTAGGGTAAGATATTACTAAACTTTCTTTTCCCTCAACAATCGTATGTACGATCGAAATTTAAGAGAAGAAAGAAAAAGGTGTATAAGTCAACCACAAAAGGGTCAGAAACTTCTAGTATTTTATGTGTACCCGATTATGCGTTGTTGTAGATCAATCGAAATAATACGTAAATTTTACCGTCCTCATGAAATACTCTATGGTCTCGACCTGCGGAAAAAAACTTCGAACACTATAGATTTGCGTACGTTACATACGAAGACTTCGGTTGCAGTATTACAGTTGTCGAACTGACTTACAGTTATCAAAGTTTATATTGCGAACTGAATTCTTATTTGTGTGACTGAACATATCCTAAGAGAAGGTGCCCTTAAAGTGCGAAAGAGAAATTTCTCCACAACAGCGAGCCCTACCGTTACCGATTTTCCTTTGAAGAAAGAAGACTTATCGATTCCAGTTTCAACTGAAAGAGTCTGTCTCTCGCAAAATTTTCTCTACTAAATTTCTCTATTCAAAGGAAAATACAGAAAATTAAACGTATATGCTGGGGTACCTTTCATGCTAAGAAAAAAGAAATTCTTACTACCTGTCCTGCTCACGTCTAATGGTATTATGTTAAAAATATAGAAAGCAGAGAAAATGCGAAACATAAATAAAATGCTCTGGTTTAAAATATGTTGAAAGCAAAATGGGCTAAAAATTCCTTTAAGATAACATTTACATACGCAGATTATAATTTTATCTTCAGAAATTCTGAATTTTGAAAAAGAAACGTAGATAGTAATGAATTGCCTTTAAATATTGAATACATTGGGTCACGTTCATGCTCCTAGCGTTTGTATTGACCTTAAAATTGACTAATTGTTGAGCAAACGAAATTCCTAAACGAATCAAGAACATATTTTCCTTCATTTCAAATTTTTCGTTATAATTTCTTTTAAATTTTACAAAACGCCCAACGCAAATACAACAATCATAAATGACATTGACCACACATACATCAAATGATATATGAACCACTTTATTACGAATAGCGCAAGAGTACAATTTGAACCAGCAATTTGCGCATCATTTGCATATATTTACATACTTTCGCGGCTTGGTTTTATATTTCCGGTTTTAAATATACAAAAACTCCGCACATGCTCGACTTTTGAAATATAATTTCCTTTTTAACTGCATGCATAAAATATATGCATGCGTTTTACACACACTACTCCATGTAGAGTTAAATAAAAGTATCTATGGTTTATACAAGTGTCCCGTATCGTTATGTCCAAATTTTAGAAGTGTAAAGTAGACTTCATTTCAAGTAACAAAAACGAAAACTTGCATATCCATTTTTATTTGTTTCAAAGTTACAGATATATGAATGTGATTGTCAGATCATGAAAAAAATGTAATCCTAAAGTCAATACAAACTGATTTTATTAAAAAAAAGTTATACGATTCAATAACAGGCCTGTGATTGTTAACGTCCCATAATAAAATGTTATCCTAAAATAAATAAACACGTGTCGTAGTACATACAGTAATTTCTTGGAGATCTACAAAAAAGAGTACTGGAAAATGATTTATGATAAAGAAGATTCTTACTTATTTCGTAAGTGCTGAACCATGAATATCATACAATAAGCAAATGTTCACATGACTGTTAACGTTGCATTTTTTAATAATGGATTATATTACGTTTCAGTTCATACAACAGCTTATTAGTTAGTGGACACGATTTCTTTATTCAAAATGCCTTACCGATTTTCTTCTCAAGAGTATGCGGACATGCGTTTTGTGTATGGCTACTGTAACGACAGCGCACGTCAAGCAGTTATTGAATAGCGACATCGGTTTCCCGATAGGCGCATTCCTCATTACAGAACGTTTCTGGAAGTACACAGACAATTTCTGAAATGTGGACTGCGTGATTATCTTTTCGACCGAGGAGTAAATTTGCCAGCAGATTTAGAGGAAGAAGCATTAGCTATTGTTACAAGGGATCCAACTTTTAGTGTACGTCGAATCGCTAGACAACTAGGAGTGCCACGAACGACAGTTTGGCGAATTTTAAAACGTGAGGGCTTATATCCATATCACTATCGCAGGGGACACGATTTCCTTGAGACAGACTACTATGCTCGTCCAGTTTATTCTACCTGGATATTAAGACAGTCACGGCTTCATTTTAATTTCTGCAGAACAATCCTCCGGACAGATGAATCTACTTCACGAGAAGTGGTGTTACAAATCTGAGAAACCTGCAAAGGTGGTCATAAGAAAATCCCAAAACTATACGGCCATCTAAATTTCAACATGATTTTTCTATTAACGTTTGGGCGGCCCTAATCGATGACTTGTTTATTGGTCCTGTCGTTCTGCCTGGGAGGTTAAATGCGGACAATTATTTTCAGTTTCTTATTGACGAACTGCCAGGTCTTTTAGAGGATGTCCCACCGAATGTTCGACGAAACATGTGGCTTCACATAGATTGGGCACCACCACATTTCGGAATTGCTGTCTGAAATTGGGTTAACGTCAATTATCCAAGATGGATTGGTCAAGGTGGTCCTGTTGCATGGCCACCCAGATCACCCGATCTTAATCCCCTTGACTTTTATTTATGGGGATACATGAAAAATTTAGTCTACGCGCAAATTTCGAACACAAGAGAAGAGTTGTTGGATCATATTCACCTGGCTGCCAAGAAAATCCGACAAAACAAGTATTAAATTCGGATAAGTACTTCTTCTGTTGGCTTACGGGCACAAGCCTGCATTCAGCAAAGAGGTGGACATTTCGAAAATATTATTAATTGAACTTTTTTAAATAAAATCAGTTTTTATTGACTTTAGGATTACAATTTTTTTCATGATCTGACAATCACATTCATACATCTATAACTTTGAAACAAATAAAAAAGGATGTACTAATTTTGCGTTTTTGTTACTTGAAATGAAGTCTACTTTACACTTCTAAAATTTGAACATAATGATACGGGACAGCTTGTATAATGTATTTGCAAATATACTATAATTGAAGTGATGTTAGATAATAATATAATGGAATGAATAAAAAATTATCGTAAATCATTGTCTCTATACTTAATGTGATATTTATTTTTTTTTTTTATATAAAGATAATACTCTTTATTTTAAATAAATACAGTGGGCTGAGGTTGTTTTAGTGTACCATAGTAGAAGCCATAGTAATATTTGTTATTCCCTCTTGGAACAATAGGTTTAGTAAGCATAACGAAAATAATTTTTTGGAGCTATTTGAATAGTTATTTGTAGTGAACTAATCATCCAGCATTGAACAAGCATGTAAGTTCTGGGATAAAATCAAGTAATAGATCCAATTGCAAATTATGACCTAATTATGAAAACCATCAATTACTAATACAGTAGAGCATCGATTTTCCGGACTAATTGATGCACGTCGGTGTCCGGGTAATTGAAAATCCGGATAACTGATTTGGACTCGATTTTAGCCTTATTCATACTGTAATATGAATAATATCCTGTAACTCAACTCTTTTATTAATATATATACCATAAACAAAGGATTTTTAAACAAAAAACAGCAAATAGAATTTACAGAACACCTTTATTTATGCAAATTACAGCACTGTAGGTTTAAGGATGCTGACAAAATAAATCAGATATTTTTTTTTGTTTAAGACTTCTACTAACACGTTTTTTTGCAGCTAAATCTCTTAGTCTTTTTAAGGACAAAAGCTGAATGGTGTCACACTCAGCTTGACGCTCGAGCCACTTCACAGCTTTTTCCAAACAGGTAAACGCCTCATCGTGGGTTGGAACATCGTCTTCTACTTCAGTGTCTTCTCCATCCTCCTCTTCCTCTCCTACTTCCTGATTATCGTCCTCTATCTGCTGCACAATTTCTTCATCAGAAAGAATCTGATATCCAGGATCGTCGACGTCGCAATTTAACCAATCGTCTATATTGGCTTTGTCACACTGCTCAAAAGCTGGTACTTCTTTGATGATTTCTCTTATTTCATCCGGATCATCATTTTCTTGTGGTTCTTGAGGATCATCTGGATCAGTATCACCATTTTCTTGCGAATCTCGTGGTTTAGGACACAGCTTATTCCATGCTTTTTCAAGTGTGGTGTCTTTTACGGAGGCCCAAGCATCCGCCGCCATGTAGACGGCGTCTTTTAAATTCAATTTCTTGTAACTGCTTAGCACAGATTCTTCATCATTCTCCATATCTAGAAGCAGCATTTGAAGCAATTGCTTTCTGTAAAAACGTTTAAATGTTTCTATCACACCCTGGTCCATTGGTTGCAGGACTGACGTCACATTTGGCGGTAGAACCCATACCAGTCGCCAAAAATCTCTGTTTCCATCCAGGAATTTTTTTGATTTTTGTATACAACAGGGAGCTTGCTTATGCCCTTAAAACATCTAAACTGCTTTGCTTTCCCAATAATAAGCAGCGGGAGCCTGTGATCGCCAGTAGAGTTAGTGCAAACCGTGGCTGTAATGCGGGCTATGCTGGCTTTGTACCCAGGCGCTGCAGTTTCCCTTTTGGAAACAAAGGACTTGGTTGGCAGCTTTTTTCAGTTGAGACCTATTTCGTCCGCATTATAAATGTCCTTGGGTTCAAAACCACCAGCTTTGCAAAATTCATTAAATGTCTTCTTAAAATTATCGGCAGATGCTACATCAGCCGACAGTCTCTCACCTTGTATGTCTAGCTCCCTTATCCCGTGCCTGGATTTAGATCGTTGAAGCCAGCCAGTTGTAGCTTTGAAATTAGGATCACCATTCATCATTTGGTTTATTTGCAGTGCTTTTTCACAAATGATTGGTCCTTTAATTGGTTGTCCTTGACTTCTAATTTGCATAAACCAAGTATATATTGCCAAGTCCAGCTGCTGATTGTCTGCTGATTTCATTGATTTTCTTTTTGTACTCCCATCTTCACTGTCTAGTTTGGAAGCATAGTCTTTGATAGTTTGACGCTGCTTTTTTATGTCTGAAATCGTAGATGTGCCAACATTGTACTGCCGCGCTAAACTAGCCCCACTTACACCACGATCTAGCTCTTCCAATATTTTAAGTTTTTCTGCAATTGACAAAGCTACACGTTTACGTTTAGTCGACATCACTTACAACAGGTTAATTTATCAGCAAATACAGTACAATAATCTCAAAAACACAATCACAAATACCACAACTTAACCAGCGAACGTAAGATTGTCGACTGACCAAATGGCGATCTTTTGTTTTGACATGTGAGATTACGGGCGCTCCGAGCGGCTAAATCCTGAACTGCAATGAGCGCTACACACGGCGACAGTTAAAACATTGAAAACTCGCAAGTTAAAACATTGAAAACTCGCGCGGAATGTTTACAAATATTTTTTTTTAATTTTTAACCAATGGACGTCCGGATGACCGGTCATCCGGATGACCGGTATTCGGATAATTGATGCTCTACTGTACTTAATTAGGAATAATATTTTATTATTACATTTATTTATTAGTAAGATTTTTAAGACACAATTGTAAACCTTGAGTATCACTACTATTTCTACGAATTTTATGGTGAACAGACACTACGAAGCCTGTAAAAACTTTCCAATTATCAACTGTCACATACGGTACAGTATCCGCACCATTTCTAGCAATTCGATGCTTGCAACGGCTGGCGGAGGAAGAAGCAAACGAATATTCTGAAGCACTGTATAACATACTTTTATCAGCACATTCAAATAGTCAAACTTTCTTTAAATTCTAAGAAAGCGATATCTCTAACATTTACAAATTTGTTTCGTGAGTTTATAAGACCTACTAATACCTAGTTATTTTATTTTTATATTTGTTCATTAGTTACGCCTTTAAATTCCATAGTATGTATTATAGCGATTTTACGCTTTAAATTTCACTTTATATTTAACGTTTTATCGCCCTGTTTGCTAGTTACGTCACATTTTGGTTTAATTGTCACTTTCATCAGTACGTTGTCGCCATCTGTGTAATTTTATTTCTATGGTATGTCGCCCCTCTACCACCTCGGTTATCGTCTCGATTTAAGACATTCGCTCACGTGCTGTGACGAAGGCCATTTGGGATTATTGTGCTTTCGTTTACATTCTTGAGGGTGATAAGATTTCGAGTTTTAAATTATTAATCTGCTCTATTTGAAATTATAGAAGCGTTTCGAAAAATTTAATATTACATTTGGAAATATATATACATATATATAACAATTGATAAATTATTGGAGTTTTTCGGCTTTTATATGAAATATTTACTTATATATATATATATATATATATATATATATATATATATATATATATATATATATGTATATATATTGTAATTAATTGTAATTTATTTGTAATCTGATTTCAACTTCTTGTGCTTGATGTTATATTATAATAATAATATTTTTCTATTCATATACCGCCTTTTATCTCTTAAAGATATTCTAAATTTATTTTTATCGTGAGAAATTCTTCTGTATTTGTGACCATCTGGCTGCTGAAAAAAAAACCTGTCTGTAAATCGTAAAGTTTTCATATGGTACCTTAAGGAAGGCTAATTTTATGTTATTTATAACTGTAATCTAAACTAATGATGTCTTTTAGTTTTTTTTTATTATTAGCGTAATATTCATTATTTCATTATACTTTTGATGTTTATCTTAAATATTTTCTTTAAACTCATATTATTGTAGCTTATTTTCATTCATTTAATCATCGGTTTTTTTTTTATATTCGACATTTCAGAATTTACATTTTGTCATATATACAGTTTGATCCAGGGTGTATGTCTTATTTGACTAACTTCAAACAGAATTACGTTCTTTTCTTTTTACTATGAACAAGAATTATTGTATAATACAAAAGTATTTTTAATAATATAAAAAAATATTATTAAAAATGGGGTGTGAAGAACACAATACAAGTTCATTTATGTATTTTTGAATGTATCTTCTCCAAAGACGTAGATACGTATTTCACATTTCTACATGTTCGTCGGTACGCCCTGTTGGAGAAGAGACTCATTCAAAACAACATAACTACGTTACTATCTAGCCGTAATTATTCAGACAGAGCGTGAAGGAATATTCAGCGCTGTCTGCATAATAACAGCCGAACTAGACGTGTTTTTTATAGTCGGTAACCACCGTATCTATAAAAAACTGTATTCTCGTGTCTTCACTACTTGTCGGCGTGAGCCGAATGTGTATATGACAACATAATTTGAAACATACTTGAGTGGGTAAAACCTCACTAAATTTGTATAATACAAAAGTATTTTTAATAATATAAAAAATATTATTAAAAATGGGGTGTGAAGAACACAATACAAGTTCATTTATGTATTTTTGAATGTATCTTCTCCAAAGACGTAGATACGTATTTATCACATTTCTACATGTTCGTCGGTACGCCCCTGTTGTTTTGAATGTGTCTCTTCTCCAACAGGGGCGTGCCGACGAACATGTAGAAATGTGAAATACGTATCTACGTCTTTGGAGAAGATACATTCAAAAATACATAAATGAACTTGTATTGTGTTCTTCACACCCCATTTTTAATAATATTTTTTTATATTATTAAAAATACTTTTGTATTATACAAATTTAGTGAGGCTTTACCCACCCAAGTATGTTTCAAATTATGTTGTCATAAGAATTATTGTGTTCATATATGAGTTAATTGTTTCCGAGCCATTTCTTTACCTTCGTTTATTCTGGTTTATTCTATCTTTAACAAGTTGGTGTTTGAATATTTATTTTCAGATTACAGGTATCCTGTGCAGCTTTTCCGTTCCAGTTATGTATTAAGCATAACTAGCATAGCTGTATGCACATGCGCCTAAGATGCCTTTTATGCCTTTTCTCCGCTTTCAGACTGAGCTTCCGTAAGAAAAACGAAGTGATGTTAACTACCATCTTTTATTTTAATCACTCACACACGTCTCCACTGACTAAAGGCATATACCATAAATAGAAGCTCCCAGACTATTGTGCGATACGACTACTAGATTTCGTTTTGTTTCTGACCATCTACAGATGTCATCGCTGCAACTGCGCGCCGTAGATAGCAATCTTTTAGACACTATCCTAAACTTTGGGTATTATTGCGTGTAGGCACAATTTCCACTAAATAATAACACCAAAATTCCCCGTTATAACGTTAAACAATACACGGAACAACCAATCCGCGTATGTTAATATGCAATAGTTAGAGGTAGTTGTATATTTTTACCAATTTGTAAAACAGTACGGCATAGAATAGTATAAACGCAAACACAGTATCAACATCAACAGCAAGACACACAGTCTTACTACGAGGGCGTATTTTTATGTTATCTACCTAGCCATGAAAAAAGCACATAAGAGAACAAAAA
This sequence comes from Melolontha melolontha, assembly GCA_935421215.2. NCBI lineage: Eukaryota > Metazoa > Arthropoda > Insecta > Coleoptera > Scarabaeidae > Melolontha > Melolontha melolontha. The sequence continues at coordinate 110,498,292 of OW285243.1, forward strand.
AATATATTTTTCTAAATAACTCCCTTCAACACTAATACACTTATTCCATCATATTCTTCAACAGCTTCTTTGAGTTCTTCATCAGAATCATTACGCTTTCCCCTGAGATGCTTTTTTAAATTTTTGAATAAGAAGAAGTCTGACGGAGCTAGGTCGGAGCTATAAGGTGGATGCCTTAACTCTATAAACCCACAGTCATTGATTATCTGCTGAACTTTGTTTGCCTTATGAACCCGACAATTGTCGGGCAGCAACAAGTTTTTTTGTGGATAAGAATGCGGGCATTTTTCCTCCAGAGCAGTTTTTAAATTTTTAATTGTGTTTCCGTAGGCCTCTCCATTTATGGTAGACCCTCTCGGCATATATTCAATAAGCAAGACTCCTTCAGCATCCCAGAAAACAGTTGCCATCAGGTTTTTTCCAGAAAATTGTGTCTAGGCCTTTTCTGGTGGTGGAGAGCACTTATGAACCCACTACTGCATGGATTCTTGTTTAGTAGGACTTCGCAATAGTGTAGACCTAATATTATAAATTTTTCTTAACAAAAGTTGTGGAAACGTTTATCTTTATAAGATTCGCATCAACATACAATTTTTGAATTGTATTGTACATAATGTAATAATAAATAATAGAAATGAATCAAAGAGCGAAAGAAGGAATAGGTTGTATAATAAAAGAAAATACTATTAAATATATAAGAAAGTGGGAGGCCTTATCAACGAGGATACTGAAGATTGAAATGGAAATCGAAAAACAAGCAAACACAACAATAATAATTGTGTACGGACCAAATGAAGATGACGCAGCAAAGCAAAAAGAAGAGTTTTGGGAAAAAGTAGAACAGGCAACAGAGGATGTCAATGCAAGACTAATTGTATTGGGCGATTTTAACGCAAGAGTTGGGAAAAAGGATGAAGAATCAGGAAAAGTAATTGGAATGCAGGGGGAAGCAATACGAAATAATAATGGCAAGAGACTTATTGACTACTGTTTAACTAATAATCTAATAATCACGAACACATTCTTTGCCCATAAAGAAATACATAAATACACCAGAGAAGCTAGAAGTAGAGGTGAAAAATCAATCATAGACTACGTACTAATAAACAAAAGCCATAGGAAAGAAGTCGAAGATACTAGAGTGCAAAGAGGTCCAGAAATATACTCAGATCCACTACTTGTTACTGTCAAAAATATTTATTCCAGGAAGGAAAAGCCCAATGGTGACTAAGAACAAAAAACAAAAGACAAAAGTGGTTATAAGAAACTATAAACTCAGACAAAATGAAATAGCGACAAAATACAAAGAAAAAATTGAGCAAGAAATGGAAGAATTAAATAAACTGGACACAGACAATAATGTGGAAATATTATGGACAAATATAAAAAGCAAAATACATAAAGCTGCAAAAGAAGCGTGCGGAATTATAAAAATAAATAAAAACAAAAAACAAACAAGCTGGTGGAGCGACGAAATAAAAGATGCGATAAAATATAAAAAACATGTGCGGGCGAAATACCTCAAAGCGAAAACAGAAAAAAGTTACGCTAAGTATAAACATCAAAGAACAAGGGTAAAAGAACTAGTGAGAGCAGCAAAACAAAAGTCATGGGAAGAATTCGGGGAAAGAATGGAAAGTGATAGCCACGGAAAACAGAAATTATTCTATAAAGTATTGAAAACTTTCAGAAGTGATACGAACTATAATAGCAAATATAAGATCAAAAGAGCAAAAATACTTGAAGATGACAAAGAAATAATGCACAGATGGAAAGAATACTTTGAGGATATGCTTAATATAGAAAAAATAGTACAAGGATATAATGAAAAAGAAGAACAAATAACCACCCAATTAACAGACGAAGGTGACCAAAGAAATAAAAATAGAAGAAGTAAAAGAAGCAATCATAAAAATAAAAACAGGAACAGCAGCAGGCCATGATTGTATATCACCAGAAATTATCAAAAACTTGGGTGAAAAAAGCATAGAAGCTATAACTAAACTATTTAACAAAATATGGACAGAAGAGAGAATACCACAAGATTTGGAAATAGGAGTGATATTACCCATCTTCAAGAAAGGAGATTACCGTGAATGTAAAAACTATAGGGGAATAACAATGATGAGTATAATGGCCAAAATCTACGAAAGAATACTGGAAAAAAGATTAAAAATGCAAATAGAGACACAGCTAGAAGTTTCACAAAGCGGTTTTAGGAAGGGAAGAGGAGTACAAGACCACATATTTACTATAAAACAAATAATGGAAAAAAGACAGCAAAGCAATACGTACTTGGCGCTTATTGACCTAGAGAAAGCGTTTGATAGTGTACCAAGGAAAGCGATATGGGAAAGCCTAAAAAGAAGAGGTGTAAATAAGAAATTGAGAAGCAATATAGAGTGTATGTATAAGGTCACAAAGAATTATGTACGAACGAGAAATGCAGAGTCACAGATATTTCAAACTAAAGAAGGATTGAGACAGGGTGGTGTACTGAGCCCAGCACTATTCAACATAGTGATGGATGACGTACAAAAAGAAATAAAGCACAAACTGAAGAAATTACCAGTGGGTTATAGAAAAGGGTTATAGAAAGGGTTAGAAATATGGAAATAACGACAATAACTGACTGCGTCTTTGCAGATGATCTAGTAATATTTGCAAAAAACACGACAGACCTGCAAGAAAACGTAACAATATGGAACGAAGCCCTTAAAAACCGAAACTTAAAAATTAACATCGATAAAACAAAGGTAATGGTAATTGGGAAAGAAAACAAGCAAGCATTAATAACACTGGACAATACAAAAATAGAGCAAGTAAAGACGATGAGATACCTGGGCGTAAATCTACAGAAGAATGGTAAGAACGAAACCGAAATAAATGAAAGAATAGAAAAAGCAACACGGACATACTATGCTTTGAATAACAAATTTATAAGAAAGAAAGAAATATCAACTAAGACAAAAATCCTAGTCTACAAGACTATACATAAACCAATATTAATGTATGCTAGTGAGAGCTGGGTGTTAACAAGGCGCAGCAAAAAAGTAAAATCCAGGCGGCAGAGATGAGATTCCTGAGAGCAGTTAAAGGCATTACAAGAAGAGATAGAATACGGAATGAAGCAGTGAGGGAAGAACTAAAAGTGGAATCGATCTTAAAGAGCATTGAAAGGCAACATCTGAAGTGGTTCGGACATGTAATACAAATGGAAAACCAGAGACAACCGAAACGGATATGGCTGGCAAGGACACAGGAAAAGAGGACTAGAGGAAGACCGAGAAAAGAGTGGAACAGTGTAGTGGCAGAGTGCTTGGAAGCCAAGGGAACAAAGTGGAAGGATGCAGAAGTAATGGCAAGAGACAGAAGGGATTGGGCAATGTTTGTCCGTAAATAAAAAGTTTTTAGACGCCTTAACACCTTCGGGTATAAGAAGGCTTTATCGATTATCGATTATATATATATATATATATATATATATATATATATATATTGTACATAATTACGCCGGTTAGAAAGTATTATTAACATACATACATAAACTTTGGTACCCATCTGTTTAGTTATCAAAATAAAGCAGTACATTTCTGTGAATTTATTTCACACATAACCAAACATCCAGAGTATATCAAAGCTTTTAAAATATTTACAAAAGTGGATTCGCTTCTCATTCGAGAGCTTAATAAGTCACGCCGGCGAAATATATGGAAACGCATATTCTTGGAAAGTTGGCCCGAATAAATCCCGTACGCCTCAGTCGAGAATATTTCAGCTTGCCAAAGAAAAATCGCCTGTTCTCATATTCGACATCGTGTGCTTTATTTTACCGGAAACATTTTATTCACATCATGCAATTTTATATATGTATGCTGGGAACATCAGTCGTTTTCAGAACGCCAACTACCCTGAACATCTACACTGCATATGAATTGATCTAAAAATATATTGATGTATTACATGAATATTTTATAGAGCTCACCTTGATTGCGTTGATTTAGTTCGTAAATATACTCGCGATATCAGAATGGTTCAGAATAAGGAAAATAGAATTTATGCGCAATTTAATTTAGTCTGTTTGTCGTAAATTGCAAATTGGAATGTAGAATTACGACAAAACGTATCTTATAATATACCGTCGCTTAAAAAAAATATTTAAGACAAAAATGTATATGTTTAAGAGCTATTTAAATAATCTAGGCAATTCCACTATCTTATTTTTTATTTTATTATTCCTATTAATTCACAATTTAGTCATAAAGAACAATAAATAAATGTTAAATTATAATAAATTAGGTATGCTAGTAAAAGAACGTAGATAAACTACACCAGGGATGCACAGACTTATAGGGAACAGGGGCCACTCGGGAAAATTATAAGCCAAGGACGGGCCACTACAAAGAATACTTATTAACACAAATATTTTTATTTTGAAATAGTATGAATTACTACAAATGATAAAAATAAAAGAACATTCAAAAATGTTTGTTGTAATTATGTAATCGTAATGTAATCTAATCATTACAATGTAATATTTCATGTTTTATTATTTTGATGCATGACATTGCATTGACCTAACAATTTTGTTTATGTTTGGCTCCACATTACTTGTCGCCACATGTAAAATTGCTTCCAGATTTTCATTTACCAGACGGTTTCGATTTTCGTTTTGTTAAATTTCATCACTGAAAACTTTTGATCACAAATATACGTCGATCATCACAAGCTTGCGCATTTCAATGCATTTATTCGCAACTCTGTATAAGCGGTTTTGCCAACGCAACGGTAGTGTTGAGTAAATTACCTTCATTTAACTTGTTTCGTAAATTATCATCATTTTGCATGTTTATCAATTCCAGCTGTATAGATTCTTGTGCATTTTCGGGTGAAATGTTGAAAGGATTGCTGAAAATATCTAATAGAGGTTTAACTTTTTTTGAAGTCTAGAAAACGATCATGAAAAGCTTGTACTAAAATATCAATTTTTTCAACATAAGCGAAATTGATGCGGTAACTAAACCGGGTCATGTATTGCAAACGCATCTCTTTCGATAAACACGACCTCGGTCTGTTTCGATCTTTCCAAACACGACCTCGGTGTGTTATGATACTTCCAAACACGACCTCGGTGTGTTACGATCTTTCACCACCTTGTTTATCTTATCACCAGGTCACTAAGCTAAAGGGGACACGCTCGAATATGTAATGAGACCCTGCGAGATCTCAAGACAGAGTCAGACAGAGACATAGTCCGAGCGAGTATCCCTGCTAGACTAGTGTTTCTTAATTATAATGTAATATCTGTTATTTTTTAATCGTTGTTATGTCGTTATTTAATTATATATTGTTAATCAACCGTTGTCCCGTCTATCATTTATCAAGTTGGTGAACCTTCGGTATTAAAGCAGCGATGTGACCTCCGGGACCAGGTAACATCACATTGACATCAGTTTTATTGAATTTCTCCATAATTCTTTTGTAGTTCGGAAAATGGCTGTAATTGGCTGAACTGATTTGTATCCTGAAAAGACTCAATTTGCATTGAAAGGACAAAATATTAGAGTATAACCGCGAAATTGTTCTTTGCCTTGGATTCGCGTATTTAAGACATTCAAGTGATTTGTGATGTCTACAAGACCCGCTAAGTCACACAGCCAATCAGGAGTGTCGAGTTCGGAGACGTCCTTTTTCTTTTCCGCCAGAAATATTTTGATTTCTTCAATTCAAGTTAAGAAACCGCTCTAGTGACAACTCACGACTTAGCCACCTTACTTCAGTGTCAAACAGGGGATCACCATATTCGATTTCAATATCCTCGAGAAATTGTGTGAATTGTCGGTGATTGAGACCTCGTGATTTTATAAAGTTTACAGTAGGTACTACAACTTTCATCACATTTTCAAATCCCAATAATTTTGAACAGAGGGCCTCTTGATGTATAATGCAATGAAATTGCATTAATTCCTTGGTATCTATGTTTTTAGTTTGTAAATACTCCTTTAACATAGTTATTATCCAAGATTTACTCCAACCATTGAAGGTGCTTCGTCAGTAGTAATTCCAGGTAATTTCGTTAAATCCAAATCCATTATAGAACATTTTTCCAGAAGAGCTTTGAACATGTCACTCCCTTGGTTTAACTTGTCAAAGAACTCATATCAATCAGTTCTTCACTCACTTCAAAATTTTGCGTTACACCTTGTAAAAATATTAAGAGTTGAGCAGTGGAACTATCTGTAAATTCATCGAGTGCTATAGAAAAATACTCAAAACTTTTCGATTTCGTTGCTAATTGCTTTTCTATATTAGCTGCTAATGTGGTAAGTCTTCTTTGAACAGTCATCGGATTGAGTTGAATTTTCTCAAACCTCTTTGCATCTTTCGGACACATTTTGTTGCGGCGATAGCTAAACACTGCTTAACAAACTCACCATCTTTAAAAGGCTGACAAGTTTTCGCTATTATTCGAGATATTTCAAGGCTAACTTCAGTAGGTATTTCAGCATCTTGAATTGGTTTTGTAAACATAGCTTGCTGGACTATTAATTCCATTTGTAAAGTGGAAATTTTTTTCGTTCAATTTTTGCCGGTTAATTTGGTAAAACTATGATGCTGGGTTTCATAATGCCTTTTCACATTATATTCCTTCGGAATAGAAACACTACTCTTGCATATTAAACAGAACTTTTGTTATGCGATGAAATAAAAAAGTATTTTTCGGTCCAAATATCTTGAAACTGTCGATTGTCATCTTCAACCTAACGACTACGTTTTTTACTTGGGCATGGTTTATCCATATCAAAATTTATATTATATTGTTACGTAGGTAGATGCCAAGTTCGAACGATGAAATATTTATTCTTCACAGATTACAATTGAAACAATATAACGTTCGCTTGTCCGTAGTTAAAACTTAATCGCCCCGATAGCGGGTGATGCGTTGTATTTATACGAGTTATCTAAAATCGAGAACCTACCACATTGTTCGGAGATAATATCGACGTGTTTTCTCGAATCTTCGAGTAATCTAGTTGGTTCGACAGATTTCTAGTCTCGTAACAATATGCTTGGAACGACGAGGAGCATACCTGTCCTACGTAATAAACCTGAACAAAAAAGTAGTAGGTACTTAAAGATACATATCTTACTAACAATTACAAAAGTTAGAATAAAATAAAAAGTTAAGAAATATTGATTTGAATGGAATTTTACCTACTTTTGTGGTTTTTTTAACAATTTCTAAAATTCGTTGGCGGGCCGCATAAATAACGACAGTGGGCCGCATGCGGTCCGCGGGCCTCGGTATGTGCATCGCTGAACTACACCAATAGTAGTAATAAAATGAGAGAGCTACAACATATATACTTAGCAATACATGAAAATATCACAACGTTACAGTACATTACGGCAAATTAGATATGTCAGAATCCATCCAGTAAAACTGATATTGTTTTTGGATTTCCTTCAATTTACGTAAGAAGAATCTCATATTTGTGGTCATTTGTAACAACTGTCTCTAAGTTATGTATCGTGAAATATTTATGCTAGTTTGGAACGGGAACGAAAGAAAACGAAAACTAAATAAATCATTTCACTAGGACCACTCTATTATACCTACTTTTGTACGAAATAAAATGTTACACGGGGACCTGGTGCCTTGCAACTTTACCTAAAATATAGAAGCTGTCGTAAGTAAGGGTGACCACGTGGCGTTGGCTATCATTTATCTGAATCCGAAAGTAGCACTTTGTGTGATATACCGGAACCGTATTTTCCCCGGAACACAAGAAAACGCCCTAGGAATACTGATGATGCGTTCGCAGGTCCGGTTAGCACCTTCTGAATTTTCAGATAACTTTATTGATTCTTTCTACCGGGAGATGCTTTATTCTTATTTGAATATTAGATAAATGCCGCTGGAATTTAATCCAGACAGCAGGTATGTCGGATGCGGAATGTGAAAGACGATATTTATGAAAGAAAAGCACTTTTGTGGTTTCGTGCATAAAATATTTTCCCTCGCCATTTAGGCAAATAAGGCCAAGAAACAAAAGTAGATAAAAGTGTTCGGTATGAAGGTATGGGCATCGAAGTTTCAAAATAATATAATTTTTATACAGAAAAATCGTTATTAAATATTATTACATCGTTTGTTTTCTTTAACTGGAATTTTTGTTAGAAATTCCGGTTTTTCAAAGTTTGATCATTATTTTTGAAATTAGGGCATAAAATATATGCAATTACATGTACACGATCGCGCAAAATTACCTTTATGGTTTGAATTCGTCATAACTTTTATTTTAGAGTTAAATAAATAGGTATTGGAAAAAATATATTGTGTGTAAAGAAGAGGAATTTTATTGAACTAGACGCGAAAGATTACATCTTGCAAATGGCGGCCATTTTCTGCTTGACACAATCGTGCTCTTTCCAACAAACACATTTTCCATGACTTTTCGCAAAATTTTCGGTGTTATTAAACGGACTTTTTGCGAATATTGGTTTGATATCGGAGAATGGTCGCTGGTGCTCTTTCAAATACGTCTAAATAAAACAGTCGGGAGCGGTTAAATCTGGTGAGCGCGGTGGCTGAAGTCACTATTAAGCGAAATAATGCGTTCGCTAAAAATGCCCCGTAACAAAGACATAGTATCCTTTGCAACGTGCACTGTAGCTCCTTGTTGGTATCACTGTTGTGGATGGTTTTCTACAGCTGAACCCAAGAAGTTTCCAGCATTTCCCGATATTGAGCAGTATTGAAGATAAATGCATCGCTAGCTCCATTTTCGAAAAGATATGACCCAATGATCCTTTCCAACGATATACCGCACCAAACAGTACACTTTAGTGGGTATAATTGTCGCTGATGGACTGCTCTTGGATTCTCCTTAGTCAGTTTTGCTTGTTAAGAGAAGAAGAAGAAGAAGAAGAATAAGAAGAAAACATTAGTACATACTGTTCTATGATAGAGCAATACCACATTAGCAGTGTATAATCAAGTTCATACACATAGATATGTGGGTTGAGTAGAATGTTTTGCGGCGATAGGTTAAGGAAATCGAGATAAGTTCACGCGATAATAATAATCATAATTCCGTGAATTTGAAGCATTATTAGCGAAGTTAAACTGGATTAGAATTATCAAAGCAAATTATGCTTTTATATATAGAAATTCTTATTTAGTTAAGTACCCTCAAAATCATTCCTACGTAATTCTATGCTTTCGTTTATGGTGCTGAAGTAATGGAACGAAATGTAAGCATGATTTTCCATAAGTAGTAATAAATATAATTTATTACGCTAACATCGTTATGTAGAGTATATTCAAAGGTAAGTACGTCTATTCGATGCTCCGTCTTCAACGTAAACTTTTTACTATCATAATTTATCCGGTATCTTGGCCAGAATAACACCACTTCTATGCTTGTTTACCGGCGAGTCCATTTAAGTGGTTCCCGTAAACATAAAGGAATCACGATTTCATTGTTTGCAAGGTTATGGAGCGTTCATAAAAAGGAATGCGCAATCATAAAGTAAATTGTACGCACGGCGATCAGGGGACAGATATGCACGAGCGCGTACACACAAAACCTCGTCGGAGATTTATGCGAATTCAAAATTTGAAATTACATTAAATCGGAATTGAAAGGGAAAAATCTCTTGTCCTAACTGACGTGAACTATATGTTCGTCATATTCAATTGTGCGTGTGTAAATAAACTTATGGGGGTTGTTCTCTTAATGTTCAGACTAATACAGTAAAACACGATATTTTGTTCTCAAAATTTTATTTCACTTACTCAAAATATCCCTCCGTCGAAGTTTAAGAATAATACAAAATCGTTGAATTTTACTTCGGTATTTAAGTGACCGTTCTTTTCATATAATATGGCTTCTGTTTTAATCGATTTTTACGGAACTTTTGATGGATTTAAAGCAGGCATATACCAGGTGACCCTAAAAAGATGGTCGGATTTTTAAGGTCAATATATCGCGAAGTTGTCATCTTCAGTAGATACAATTAATAACGCAGGCCTGCATAAAATTTGTGATGACGTGATTTTTGTTTGTTAAACTCAGTTTTTATATAGCAATAACTAATTAAAATACAGTTGGTCTCTACCACCCACAGATTTTCTTTTGCACAAAAGAAAAAGAAAAAAATATAAAAAAAATTTTATAATAGTTGTTTTAATACATTTTAAAATGAATGTACTACTTCAAATTCTAGGTATTAACCCAAAAATGATTTTCTGTTGTGGTTTTAAAGAAATTTGTTAAATAGGCTCCCATTACTTGATGTAAATCTTTTATTACATGTATTAATTTTGGACAAGATTTCCGGGAATTTTTACCTGCTAAATCCTATTTATTATGCTTTCACTTTATTAGTACTGCGAAGAAGAATTAAAAGTTTATCACTCCAAACAAAATGTATATTTTAATGTCATTTACTTCATTATAGCTCTGAGTGTCGATCAGTAAACAAGTAAAATTAATTTGTCTTTAGTGTTGTGCGTGGTATTTGATAAATAAACATTGGTTAAAAATATGTCTAGCCGGTGTTGCAAAAACAAATCAGATGATTTCTGTTATATTTGTGGATATTTCGTCTTGAAAAAGTTTAAGAGACCAATTGGTGAATTTGTGAAAAATGCATATTATACTTATTTCAAAATCAAAAAATCATGAAGATTGCTACTTTTGTCTTTGTGATATCAAGGGGCATAATAGAAAAACTTTGAAACATATTTTGTACCCAAACAATATTAAATCAGCTATCAGACCAGTTCCTCACAGTGATCATGTACCTATACCTATACCCCCCCCCCCAAGTAATACAAGAAGATATTGAAGCCTCTTCAACTTCCGGCTCCGTACAGATGGATATTGATTTTGAACCATCAACCTCAGGTCAAAACCAACCTCAGCTATTTTCACAAGCCGAACTGAATGATTTAGCAAGAGATTTGGGACTTTCAAAAGATCTTTCTGAAGTACTGGGGTATAGGTTGAAACAAAAAAATTTGCTTGCCCCAGAAACTACCTTCAAATCTTCCTTTAGCTGAATATGACAGAAAAACAACCAAACGAAGCTTTTATGAAAGACGAAAACTTTTTTTTAAGAAGCATAAAGAATAAATAACTATTTCTAATAGTTTCTATGTGTATATTTTTGTATTTTTTTTTAATATACATAATATAAAACTAGCTTATAAATGAAATAAATCGTGTTTTTTCTATATTTTTTGATTTTACTGGTTTGAAAAATAACCTTACGTGATACAAAAAAAAATAAAAGCAGATTTGAAATCAGCGCTACCCAATTACTAGAAAACAGTTAAAATTTTTAAATCAACTTTCAAAGTGTTGAAAAATGCAGGCCTGTGTAATCGTTGGTAGTATAATCTTCCCGCCGGTTCAGAAGAATGATTGGTCAACTTGATCAAAAACTCGTACTTATCTCATCTACACAAGCCACAAATATAGATATACCTAAATATTTCTTTAATATTTATGTTGGATGAAGTAAAATTTACAAATATCATATTATTAAATGATACTTCGTAAACGAGGTTAGTTTTTCATGTTTGTTAGAGTAAGTATTATAATACCGCGATATCATAAAGTTTCTGGGTCAACGGTGGCCATGGGGTGAAAAACGTCTGTCTTAATTTATATCATCTTTTTGAGAAAAATCGGATAAAATTTTCAGGTTAAGTGTCATGCTGACGTTAAAATTTGTCAATATATTAATCTTAATGTCGGTATGACACATAACCTGAAAATTTTATCAGATTTTTCTCAAAAGGATGATATAAATTAAGACAGACGTTTTTCACCCCATGGCCAACGTTGACCCAGAAACTTTATGATATCGCGGTATAAATGATTGAAAACTGACATTTAACAATAAACATATATTTGCAGTTATAAAATCAAAGGCAACTCTGTATTCTTAGTACATAAAATAGAGTGCTTATAGACAGTCCTTTAAGACAACAGACTATAACTTATTATTAAAAAATATTTAATAAGAAAATATGCAAATTACAAATGTAATTATAATTAGAGAGGTTCATTCGAGTAACGTAACGTCTGCGTAACATTCCGTCGGCCTAACATTCCCCGAGCGAAGTGCACTCAACGTTGGCCGGCGGTGACCGACAAAATATACGGGGTTGGGCAGAAGTAATGCAGTAATGCAGAAGTAATTTTTCCCGGTCGTTGGATTGGACGTCGGGGTTTTATTGCTAGGTCTCCCGATTTAAATCCATTGGATTTCTCTCTTTGGGGCACTTGAAGTCGCAAGTATACAAGGAGAAACCTAGAAACCTAGAGGATTTGAGAGCAAAAATTACTCGCGAGATACAAGCCATACCACCTAATAGTTTACAAAATACAATTTGTCATTTTTGGGAACGTTTAGGACACTGTCAGGTCGGAGAAGGACGTCACTTTGAGCATTTAATTTAATTTTGTAGTTTGTTTACTTTTATTAAATTTTATTTTTTTCTCATTATTTTTATTATCTAACCCCATGAAAATAGTACGCATTCATATTCAGAAATTAATAAAGATTCCGAATTGTCTAAAAAATAATATTATTTCCATTTAAAAAAGGAAAAAAAATTTTTGGCTGTCAAATGTAATCATCATGAAAAAAAAAACAAATGATTGATGCCAATACAAAATAACTTGTCAAAAAACTTTTGTTAACAACATTTTGTTCTAAAGTTTATATTTACGGAATTATTCGACTGACGCGTTACTTTTGCCCAACCCTGTATATACATATGCCCGAACTATGTTGCTCGAATGAACCTCTCTATAATGAATTCGAATACACGCCTAAAATACATGTACAAGTATAGGTATGTATTTTAAATATTAAAATCGGTAATTTAAAACTGCAATTATAAAACTTCAAATAAGAAATAATCCCAAATAATTTAATATTTAGATTACTACGATTTAATTGGTAGTTGAATACGAATTAATGACTATGTTAGAAGACTATAACTATGTCAGAAGACTCTAATTATGTCAGAAGACTCTAATTATGTCAGAAGACTCTAATTATGTCAGAAGACTCTAATTATGTCAGAAGACTCTAATTATGTCAGAAGACTCTAATTATGTCAGAAGACTCTAATTATGCCAGAAGACTCTAATTATGTCAGAAGACTCTAATTACGTCAGAAGACTCTAAGTATGTCAGAAGACTCTAACTAGGTCAGAAGACTCTAAGTGTATTTTTATCCTGGAATTTTTTTTGTGATTTTAATATTGAAGAAAAATTTTTTTCTCTCTTAAAATTGCATTTTAAAGTAATTAGTTTTTATTCTACTTTGAAATTATTTTCTTACATAGAATATTGTCTTTCTCTTTTTATTCCCATTATAAAAAGCTTTTGTACAAAAAAATACTTGAATATATCTGAGCAGATGTTTAAAACGTAAACGATTCCTGGAAATTTAATTTGATTCGTGTCACAAGTATTTAAATTTTTCATGCTTGCTAATTGATTGAAAAACATTTCTACCTTAAATAATATTGTTCCAAATGAAATGCAAATAATGGAACCAAGAAAGTATGGAATTAAATCCTTAAAATGCGTTTTCCGAAATTCAAAAAACATTTTCGATAAATGATAAAGTCTATGCAGACCAAGACAAATAATTTTTTTAAAAGGCTTACATTGAATAAATAAAATTTTTATTCGAAAGTATTTTATCGTTTTATACAAGGGGTTCCGTATCGTTATGTTCAAATTTTAGGAGTGTTAAGTAGACTTCATTTCAAGTAACAGAACCACAAAGCTTGTATAATTTTACTCGACATTTCGCTGTTCATATTCCTCCTTTAGGATCTGGTATCAAACCGATTCTCTTAGTTGCCGTTCTTCCTTATACCGTGTGTAAACGAGGTAAGAAGACGACACTGCTGCGCAAGACGCGTCCCCGCCGCTTTACTTCTCCGATATGTTTATAGACATGTATAGTGTAGCATTTGTTTGGATAAGCATAGGTCAGCATAAGGATAGGTCAGATGTAGGTGTGGTGTACACGTACGTATGATTGGATAAGCAATGATACGTCAGGAGGAGGTGTGATATACACATACGTATTGCGTATGTGTATACGCAACGTATTACAAAGATGAGAGGTCTTACACCTTAGATAATAATGATAAAAATGCGCAAATGCTGTACAATAAAAAAATAAATAAAAATATTCAGAGAAAACAGACGCATAATTCCATCAAAACGAAAGAAAAATCTGTGTATTTAAAAATAGCACAAACCTGTGATTGCATACAAAATTAAATTCTGGTGATGTACAAACGCTACATCAAGGAAAATATAAACAAATGAAAAAAAAATAAAACTATGTTAACGTAACTAAATACTTGTACTTGAAGGGACAATTAAAAATATTCTGAAAAAACGGACGCATAATTCCATCAAAGAAAATAAAAAATTATGTGTACCTATTAGTAAATTGCATAAACCTGTAATATAGATTTCAGGAGAAAAAGAACTGAGGCGCAACTGCTACATCAAAAAAAAATAAAAAGTAAGCTAGCGTAACAAAATAAAAACGCAATTTTATGGTCTGATAAAGAATAAACATATGAGTTAAATAAATTTTTTCTGGTTGTGTATACTTTCCCATTACAGTCGATGTTCTACGTATAATTACTCGTCAACGTATCTGATCAGACTAAGCACAGACACGTCTGGCGCCTGGTGCTATAACCGTCCCTTCTCTCTTATCTAGTATACTGCTGGGTTATCGTTTACCTCCCCGCCGCTCTCTCATCCCAGTTCCATACGGTATATGGCCTTGGTTCACTGGTGTGTGACCGTTTGTTCCTTTGGTCGTGATGGATTCTCATAGTAGGCTCGTCCAGTTGTTGCCGAGTATAGCCATCCTCGCGATTGAAGTTAGTATGTTTTCCTATTTCGAAAGCTTCTCTAATAATTCTTCGATAATAATTCTTCATTGTAGCTGATACTTCTGCTTTTTCAAAATTGACCTTGTGTCTGTTCTCGTGTACATGTTCTGCAACCGCAGATTGTCCAATTATATTTCTAAGTGTGTCGCTCTGATGTACCTTAACTCTTTGTCCAATCAATCTTCCTGTTTGACCTACGTAGCTCTTCCCACAGCCGCTTATATTAACTTATAGACTCCTTCTCCCTTAGTTCGTGGTAATTCATCACTGGTCCCAGAAAAAATGTGTTGGATAGCGGTAATAGTACCAAAAGTACCAAATTTAACATTCTTCTTAGTTTCGATCCTTCCTATTTTCTCGGTGAGTCCAGAGATGTAAGGCAGACCGGCGAATCCTCTAGCTGGTTCCGTTTCCGTTGGTGGCGTTAATTTCTGGGCTTTTCTAGAGCTTTCTTATCTTTTTATTGCTGTAACCGTTTCTTTTGAGTGCTTTCTGAAGTATCACTTTTTTTCCTCTAAATGTTTGGCGTCGCTGATCGTCTCTGTTCAATGTACTAGCGTCTTGATAAGGGAAAAAAAATTGGACAATCAGCGGTTGCAAAACATATACACGAGAATGGACACAGAATGAATTTGAAGAAGCAGAAGTATTAGCTACAACGAAGAATTACCATCGATGAATTATTAGAGAAGCCATCGGAATAGAAAAACAATTGAAAAACATCCTAACTTTTTTTTTAATTTACCGCACAGAAGGCAAAGAAGCTGTTTTGAAGTGAAAAGAAAACAAGTTAGGATGTTACTGAAGAGACTGACTCGGCGATGCGGCAGTTCGAAGATACGGTATCGTTGGAATATCTTCACTAAATTCTAAAGCTTGCAAACCAAATAAAATACGGTAAATTCAAGCTCGTTTTCTTGATCACAATAAATTTTTAACCCAACAAACTATACAACTTTTCAAAATTCAACATTCACTTGATGTTGATATCCTGATCACCTAACATCCTATCCAATCTCATAATATGCTTTATCATTTACTCGGCTCGATGTATAGCTTACGAATCCGTAATAAAAATTTGGATCAATTTTGTCTCTCTCGAATTAATCAGCCTCAAAGTTCAAATATCCACGAATTTAACCTATTTTCACAATTTTTCATTATATCAAAGAATACAATTGCGACAATTGAGCTATCATAATATTGTACGAACATCCGCCCTCTAACACTGCATATTTTTTAATCCCTCTTTCTGATGCCTGTTTTCTTTCCATACTTTAAAAATTCATAACTGCCAACTCACATATTTCCAGGCAAAATTAACGCCGGATTCCTTGTTTACACCCACGAGTTCGTTTATAAAAAAATCAACACCAACATGTGATATATTCTCCAAACCGACCAAAAATCGAAAGTTTTCTAAGGGGTACCCCTTCAATAATTTTCAATTTTCGTGACGTCGTCAATTTTTTTGGAAATTTGGTATTCTAATGTATTTTAGACTTCTAAAAACTATCCTGCCATTAAAATTTCAGTCAAACTCATCATTTACCCTCCCAGCGAACGCCAATGCAGACCTATTTACAATGGACCATAGCTACGGATTCATACTGTATATTTGACTTTCCTAATAATTATTAAGGATTATTATTATTGTTGCAATTATTATAGTTATAATCACAATAATAATTATTATTATTAGTATTATTAATGTTATTATTACAATAATTAAAAATTACCCACATCTATCGAGATGTAGAGGTAAAAAAAGGAAGGTAATTTCACGAATCTAATACTTCATTTGAAAACGTAAAATGAAAATATTTCAATTAAGAGACGCTATTTCGTTTTTATTATCAAATCTCACAAATGTTCGAAAGACGAAAGCTAAAAATATTTTATTTGCTTGCAGGCATTTTTTATTTTTGCGCGCACAAATATCATGCCTGATTAAATCAACAGACAAAGCCATGACGAATTAAATATGATTTCGAAAATCCTATACGGAATTCGCATCCCGCATGAATTTATTTAACTTCTCCACGAGCGAAACTCGCTTGTCGCTCAGAGAAATTCGCGTACTCTGCAAATTTTCTGCTCGAATTAACCGATTATGCAAGGAATAATTTCGCCGTCTTGTCGCAGGTGTACAAAAATCTGAATTTCCCTTATTATAATAACAAAACTTTAGAGAACGACATTCAATTGTAATAGAAAAATTCGTGCATCTTACGCTATGAAATATCTTAATGGATAAGAAGAAATTAGAATTTCGAGAATTGTATTGCTCACTGATAATAATACCGTAGATATTGGAATATGTGGATTTAGAATTAAAAAAAATAGTTTATTTCGATAAGTGCAGCGAGTTAGAAATGTTCGTTTGTAAGTGTTAGTGTATAGCCCATTCAGTCAGCATAGTTTTAGTAACTTGACGGCCGACGATTACTAATCTGGTATGCATTTCACAAGATATTTGTGACGCACTAAATCAGAGATGCACAGCCTTATAGGGAACAGGGGCCACTCGGGAAAATTATAAGCCAAGGACGGACCAATACAAAGAATACTTATTAACACAAATATTTTTATTTTTAAATAGTATGAATTACTACAAATGATAAAAATAAAAGAACATTCAAAAATGTTTGTTGTAATTATGTAATCGTAATGTAATCTAATCATTACAATGTAATATTTCATGTTTTATTATGTTGATGCATGACATTGCATTGACCTAACAATTTTGTTTATGTTTGGCTCCACATTACTTGTCGCCACACGTAAAATTGCTTCCAGATTTTCATTTGCCAGACGGTTTCGATTTTTAGTTTTGTTAAGTTTCATCACTGAAAACGTTTGCTCATAAATATACGTCGATCCAAATAAGCTTGCGCATTTCAATGCATTTATTCGCAACTCTTTATAAGTGGTTTTGTCAACGCAACGGTAAAAGTTGAGTAAATTACCTTCATTAAACTTGTTTCGTAAATTATCATCATTTTGCATGTCTATCAATTCCAACTGTATTGATTCCGGTGCATTTTCGGGTGAAATGTTGAAAGGATTGCTGAAAACGTCTAATAGAGGTTTAACTTTTTTAAAGTCTAGAAAACGAACATGAAAAGCTTGTATTAAAATACCAATGTTTTCAACATAGGCGAAATTGACATCGGTTTTATTGAATTTCTATATAATTTTTTTGTAGTTCGAAAAATGGCTGAAATTGGCTTAATTGATTCGTGTCCTGAAAAGACTCAATTTGCATTGAAAGGACGAAACATGAGAGTATAACTGCGAAATCAATTGATCTTTGCCTTGGAGTCGCATATTTAAGACATTCAAGTGATTTGTGATGTCTACAAGAAACGCTAAGTCACACAGCCAATCAGGGTTGTCGAGTTCGGAGACGTCCTTTTTCTTTTCCGCCAGAAATATTTTGATTTCTTCAATCAAGTTAAGAAACCGCTCTAGTGACAACCCACGACTTAGCCACCTTACTTTAGTAAGGTAGTACCATATTCGCTTTCAATATCTTCGAAAAATTGTGTGAATTGTCGGTGATTGAAACCTCGTGATTTTATAAAGTTTACAGTAGGTACTACAACTTTCATCACATTTTCAAATACCAATAATTTTGAACAGAGGGCCTCTTGATGTATAATGCAATGAAACTGCATTAATTCCTTGGTATCTATGTTTTTAGTTTGTAAATACCCTTTTAACATAGTTATTATCCCAGATTTACTTCCAACCATTGAAGGTGCTCTGTCAGTCGTAATTCCAGATAATTTCGTTAAATCCAAATCCATTATAGAACATTTTTCCAGAAGAGCTTTGAGCATGTCACTCCCCTTGGTTTTACTTGTCAAAGAACTCATACAAATCAGTTCTTCACTCATTTCAAAATTTTGCATTACACCTCGTAAAAATATTAAGAGTTGAGCAGTGGAACTTATATCTGTAGATTCGTCGAGTGCTATAGAAAAATACTCAAAACTTTTCGATTTCGTAGCTAATTGCTCCGCTAATGTGGTAAGTCTTCTTTGAACAGTCATCCGATTTAGTTGAATTTTCTGAAACCTCTATGCATCTTTCGGATACATTTTTTTTTGCGGCGATATCTAAACACTGCTTAACAAACTCACCATCTTTAAAAGGCCGACAAGTTTTCGCTATTATTCGAGATATTTTAAAGCTAACTTCAGTAGCTGTTTCAGCATCTTGAATTGGTTTTGTAAACATAGCTTGCTGGCCTATTAATTTCCTTTGTAAAGTGGAAATTTTTTTCGGTCGATTTTCGCCGGTTAATTTGGTAAAAGTATGATGCTGGGTTTCATAATGCCTTTTCACATTATATTCCTTCGGAACAGAAACACTACTCTTGCATATTAAACAGAGACTTTTGTTATGCGATGAAATAAAAAAGTATTTTTCGGTCTAAATTTCTTGAAACTGTCGATTTTCATCTTCAACCTTACGACTACGTTTTTTACTGGGGTCTGGTTTATCCATATCAAAATTTATATTATATTGTTCCGTAGGTAGATACCAAGTTCGAACGACGAAATATTTATTCTTCACAGATTACAATTCAAACAATATAACGTTCGCTTGTCCGTAGCTAAAACTTAACTGCCCTGATAGCGGGCGATGCGTTGTATTTATACGAGTTACCTAACATCGAGAACCTACCACATTGTTCGGCGATAATACCGACGTGTTTCGCGAATCTTCGAGTAATCTAGTTGGTTCGACAGGTTTCTAGTCTCGTAACAATATGCTTGGAACGACGAGGAGCATACCTGTCCTACGTAGTAAACCTGAACAAGAAAGTAGTAGGTACTTAAAGATACATATCTTACTAACAATTACAAAAGTTAGAATAAAATAAAAAGTTAAGAAATATTGATTTGAATAGATTTTTACCTACTTTTGTAGTTTTTCGAAAAATTTTTC
Source organism: Melolontha melolontha (assembly GCA_935421215.2). Lineage (NCBI taxonomy): Eukaryota > Metazoa > Arthropoda > Insecta > Coleoptera > Scarabaeidae > Melolontha > Melolontha melolontha. Next base: position 110,518,214 of record OW285243.1, read on the forward strand.
AAATTCGTTGGCAGGCCGCATAAATATCGATAATGGGCTGCATGCGGCCCGCGGGCCGCGGTATATGCATCGCTGCCTTAGATATTGGAATATGTGGATATAGAATTTTAAAAAAATAGTTTATTTCGATAAGTCCAGCGAGTTAGAAATGTTCGTTTGTAAGTGTTAATGTTAGTGTAACTGGACGGCCGACGGTTACTAATCTGATATGCATTTCACAAGATATTTGTGACGGACTAAATGATCGTGGTCAGATGGATATACTCTACACCGATTTCACGCGTTTATTTGATATCATTGATCGCAATACATTAAGGAAGAACCTCCATAAATTTGGATTGAACAAGGATTTTCTTTGTTTTATGACTTCTTATCTGCATGGAAGAACTAATTATGTATATTATAATGGATTCAAATCCTCTGAATTTATTTTATAAACTGGTGTTCCTCAAAGCTCTAGCTTGGGACCGCCTCTCTTCATGTTATTCATTAATGATTTTCTTGAGTCGTTGACGTGTCCTGGATTGGCTTACGCCAACGTCTTTAAGATATGTATGCACCTTGATGGATAAGATAACGCAATTCTCTTCCAGAATAACATTAATTTAATATGGATGGTATTGATGTCTGCAAAACAATCTGAAAGTTCAGTTTTTTCGAAAAAAGAGATAGGACAAAAAAAAAGTGGCTAAATATACTTCATGTGCTTGAGTCTTTAAGCAAATAAATGTGGTGGACAAGAAGGTGTCAAACTGATAAAAGTTGCGGATTCCAGACGCCCAGAAAATCTTATAGAAAAAGTATATGTTATCCTTTATCGTCTTCAGTAAGAAATTCGTATTTGAGATACGAATATTAATGTAGTAAGGAGTTTTAAACATTTTTAATATTTTTTACTTAGCCACTTAGCAGGTTTTTTTGCAACAACATGTACTGTAAAACGAGATTATGTAAAATGAGGAACGACAAACACTGGTTGATCTGTGCTAAATGATCAAATTAGCCTGCTAAAGTCAGGAAATGTGCATGGAGAAAGTGTTTTAAGTTTTAATTTGAACAAGAACCCAAGGTACAGTCAATTAATATTTATATAAAATTACGCGGAATTATTGCAACTCCCTCTTTTAGATTATTAGGTTTCGTAGTTACCTACAGAGATGCTACCTCATTTTACCTACCCTTAGAAGGGACTTAATAATAAACAAACCTTTGAGAATAATGCGTATGTTGGAAATGCCGTGCATAGCTTCCTTAATATAAATAATATATGATTTAGGGAATTTATGCCTGAGATCTCTAATATCTTTAAATAACACTTGTTATTTATTACTCATGAATACCTATATTTGTTTAATTAATACACAACTGAAGGCGCATTGGCTTTTCCTTTCTATTTTTTTTTAAATTCCTTCTCATATTATACCGTGCGTTCAAAAAAGCTGCCTCTAATTAGCCTGGATTTCACTGTGAAATTATACACCATGTTTGAACCTAATTCGACAAATCAATCGTCTATTACATCATTCCATTAAGCTGTCATTTGCCCATTTAGTTTCTATTATTTTATTTTGCCTTGAAATATTAATTGAAAATTAAGAAAATCTATTCTTCTTAAAACAAATATGTATATTGTCAAAGGGTGTAGTTTGGGCAAAATATTATCTTTCTCTTTCAGATTGTTCTATTGAAGATGGCAACCTAGTTGTTGAAATACGTATTTACAGTTTATTAATTTATATTGAGGTTAGGAATTTTTATTTTTTCGGTCTGTTTACTTAAATTACAATCAAACTGTATATTTGCAAAGTGTTTTAATAATTTACGAGTATCTTAAATTGGTGACAACTATCTACTGTTTCCAAATAAAGGTAAAAGTAATTAGATTTATAATATTTTCTTGGACATCCATTACATTTTATACAACTTTTTCACAAGCACGGATTTGAAAGTTGCCAATAGATTAGTATACGTTGACAAAGTTTAAATAAACGTGTTCAAATTATTATCTCATTTCAAATACTTTTGTCGATCTTTCCAGTAACTATGATACAGCATGGTAGAATGGAGTTATTTTTAAATACCAAAACACCATCCCATGCATTAAACTGAGCAAACTTATCCAGAATATGCTGAGCAATCGCCAAATCGCAATCAGCTTAAACGATGGAACTAGCATTGGCGAAAACTTTGAAACCTGTTCTTGTTCAAAGCTTCGTTCTGACTCCACTAATGTTCAATATTTACACCAATGATCTCCTACTCACAAAATCACGAAAATTAAAAAAATTAGAGGATGGGGAATTACTACTTGCTGAAGATCCTCAAGCTGTACACGAATATTATAAGAAATGACGCTTAGAATCAAAGCTTTTAAAATCCGAATCATGTGCCTTTCATTTTTGTTACAAAAAGGCCAACTGAAGCTGAATGTTGAATTTGATGGTAGCCAAATTGACCACCACCCCCACCCTAAATATCTGGGCGTAACGTTAGACCAGTCTCTGTGACATTCAGGCAGAACCTCTACAAAACTAGTCAAAAGGTCAAGACCCGCAATAACATATTACAAAAACTTTCCAGCAGTTCATGGGGATCGAATGGAGAGACCAGG